>JANHAO010021769.1:0-12408 GCA_026873985.1 Saraca asoca
GGTGGTAAACCTTTAGGTTCCAAAAAGACATCCTTGTATTTATCAAGTAAAAGAGTTAACTCTTCTACTCCCTCCTTCGTAGTAATTGTAGCAGTAGAAAAATTGTCATAGGGCTCCACTATTAATGAAAAGATGTGGGTAGCAACAACTTGTGGTACTTGTTTATGGTCATTCTCTATATAGGCAGTAGAAACTAGCTTCAAAGGCCCCACCGTAGACCCTCTCAATACCACTCTTCTTCCTTCCCACTTGAACTCCATCCACAAGTTCTTGAAATCCCACAAAACTGGACCCAACTGAGAAAGCCATTGGATCCCCAACACCATATTACATCCCCCTAAGGGAATTAACCTCATGTCTGCTTTAAACTCATTCCCTTGCATGCTCCATGCCAAGTGCTTACAAGTGGCAGTGCTAACAATTTTGTTGCCATCAACCACTACAATTGGTAATGCCTTATCTTGCTGCACTACACATCTTGTATTCTTTGCCACTGACACATCTAAAAAATTATGTGTGCTGCCAAAATCAATCAAGATTATAATACCTTTCTTCTTGATATTTCCTGTGATTCGCATGGTCTAATGAGAGGCCGCCCCTGCCAACGCATGAAGAGACACTAAGGATTCTGCCTATTGATCCTCTGTAGTCATTTCTTGGTCATCTATATCCTTTTCATTGTCCCCTTCCAACAAATAAATTTGTCATCATTTACATTTATGCCCTGGCTCAAACTTTTCATCATAATAGTAACACAACTTTTTATCTCTTCTTGCTAGCATTTCAGCATGAGAGATTCGTGTGATTGCAGGAAGTGCTTCCGTAGAATTTCTTTTAACCTCTGGTAGTGGTGCAAACTGAGTGAGTGATGTTCTTGTTGAAGCCTTGGTCTCTTTGATCACTACTTCCATGGTTCCCTCCTGTAATAATGCCAACCCAACGACTTGAATCAATGTCTTCAGTTGGAACATGGCTACCTAATTTTTTATGACATCCTTTAATCCACTCATAAAACACTGTACAAAAAACTCTTCAGGTAATTCTTGAGTTCTGGCCATCAAGCCTTCAAACTATTCTTGGTAGCTCCTTATTATTGTGGTTTGTTGCAATTTAGTAAGTTAACCAATCGGGTTATCATAGATCCCCAGGCCAAATCGATCAATCAGATCAGCTGAAAATTGCTTCCAATTAGGTGTTCAAACAGTTGCCTCGTAACCTTGAAACCACTCTAAGGCTTTCCCTTCTAAATGAATTGTTGCTAATCCCAACATATTAGATTCCTCCACCCCATTGTACTTGAAAAATTGTTCGCACTTATAAAGCCATCTACTAGGATTTTCCCCTTCAAATGTTGGAAAATTCAGTTTTGAAAAGCGCATTTGAGTGGATTGCAAACCTAAATTAAACCTAGTTCATCGTTTAGTGGGAATGAAACCCCCACCTTCCAAAAATGTACCTGAATCCCCTGATTTCCCAGCCTGTTGATCAATTTTGAGATTGATTGCTATCATCATCCAAGATAACTCCTTCAACTCCATAGCTTGCTGGTCAGAAGTCTCCTTCAGTTGTTGTACAGATTCTTCCAAATGTCGGTGGTCTTGTGCTTTAGTTCCCTCAGCCATTTCAATGATGCCAGGTCACCTTTCTGATACCAATTGTAACAGCCAGGAAGAAGAAACACCAAATTTTGATAGAATAGCTTAATTTTATTCAAAAATTTGCTTATCCCTTACAACCCAACCCTTACCTATTTAAAAGCAAGAGTCCATCAAGGGCTACATTAAAGCAGCATATCATAATTCCTAAAAATTAACTTATTCAGAATCAATCCAATTTAAAACTTCCCAAAAATATAAGGACCGTTACATTACCATTACAATTTGGTCTGGACGAAGAAAAGAAAAGAAAACGTCTGACGGCAAGGTATTAAGTAGTTAAAAAGTTTTGGACAAATTACATTAACATTCATTTTATTCAGGCTTGACTTTGAGGCATGGACACCTTAACAAAGTAGCTCATTGGGCTTTTTGACTAAGGCGGTGTAAATGTAGAAAACAATGACAAAGTTGGGATTAAATGGAGCCAATTTTCATGGGTAGGGTTAAAAATGAGAAAATGTTATTACATGTAATTATGGGAAGGTAGACGGCTAGACAATATTATTGTGAGCAACACTAGGAGACGTTGCTGATTGCAATGCCACTTGTTAGGGCAAGTAACTTTGTCCATAGTGATGTTGTCTAGCAGTTGAAGTTACGTGGGCAACGTTATTGTCAGTAACACTACCTGCTTAGGTTGGTGACATTAGTGACAGTAATGCTACCTATACAACTCTAACTACCAGCCAGCCTATATGCCTTAGGTAGTACTTTGAGCTTGCATTCCTCTCCAGCTAGCCTACGCCACTACAAGCATTTCCTTTTCCTTTACATGCATGCTTTCGCCATACACTATTGCATAATAGTGTGCATGCTGTCTATGCACAATAGGACAGCATGCATGTAGCATACTATTAGGCCTATGAAACATTGCTTTTTTTCCATGTTAAATAGTGAGCCTTGCTGGTTGATTTGCATCTTCTTCTTTGTATCTTCTTGTTCTTCCTTTGCTGCATCTTCATTTTGCATCTTCTTCTTTGTTTACTTCATTTACATACTGAAGCTCTTGCTTCTTATCTTCTTCATTTCCTATTTTGACAAACATGTAAGGTAAGTTTATATATTCTTATTTATCTTTATTTTTTAAAAAAATAAGTTAAGTTTATTTTTTTGTAGTTAAGTTTCGTTTTGCATGATTACTGAAATGTTAATTTGAATAATTATTATGTATTACTATGTATAGATTTTTTTTGTATCAAAAATTAATTATCTATCTTAGTTGAAATCAAATTTTCATTTTTTCTCGTACTAATAGTGATAGAAGATTTGAAGTTTTAGTGATTTGTGTTTTAAAACTATTATGCTAGGGGAATAAAATTAGGATTTGAAATAGATATCAGGTGAAAAAAATTAAGAAAATTGATTAGTTGACTAGTGAATAACTTTTACACTAAAAATTATTATGTTAGCCACTAATATTTATGAGAAAGTTAATTTTCTTAGGTATAATTTTGTAACCAATCTGTATTTAAATTAGATTTCTAGCATTTCAATTTCTTATTAATGGCTATGTAGTATGTGTTATGATTTTTTTTTTCATATGAGAGTTGTGTTATTTATTCTTTTTTAACTAATTAGTAAGGTTTACATTAATATTTGTTTAACTAAAATTAGTTTTTTATGAAGTAAAAATAGAAATTCTAATTGTAGATAATGTGAACAATTAAGTGGATTCCTTAATTGATTTTTTAACACGTAATATGATTAAAGTTCTTGTTTTGGTATTCAAAATTTTTACCTTAATTTGTAATTGTAATCAATTATTTATTGTCATTTTTTAATTTGATTTGATAAAATAATTAGAAATACATATTTATAATTGATAATTGTAGCAGGATTATTATTCTTAAAATGTTATATAGACGCACTCATCTTTTAAATCTCAGTTTGAGAGACTACTCATTGTTTTGATTACAACACTAACATATTTCAGAAGCAATATGGAGAGGGAATAAGATTAATAATACTAATGAAAGTTGATCATTTAAAAAAATTATTCAATTTCTTTGTTATTTTCAACACCTTACTTCCAATTTTTTTTATACGTAGACTGATTGGTGCTCTATATTAGAGGCTTAGGTCAATTTCTGCCCCCTGTCCCTAGAATGGATTCCCTTATCTTTGGTCAGTAGGATTCTATGGTGTTTCTAGAATCAAACACATAAACGTTAATTGACCCCTCATCAGTGCGTTTATTGGGAGATGGGGATTGGAGACACATGCATTTCACACATTATTGGGAAAAATGACAATCACATTGCAAAATGTAGAAGTCTAATTTGGACTCCTTGTGGATGGTGAAGTGGTGATTGGCGACTCGATTGCCATGGTATGAAGTATGTGAGATATTATTGCGTGACTTTCCACCAAATGAGCATTGTTTCATTTATAGCCAAAAGCTTAACTTAACATGGTTATAGAAATAATTTGATGCTCTCATGAATAATGCTAATGAGGAGACTATGCAGCAATACAGATGTACCTACATATTGATATTGTTATGTGTAATACCATGTAATGATAAGTCGACCTATTATATGCATTTAATATTTTTACCCCTATTATCCGATTTATAAGATGCAGAGAGATATAGTTAGGGGTCTGCGGTCTTGTCATAGACTTATAGATAGATGTGCAAGGCATCCAAGGTAGAGTATAATGACATTTTTAGATGCATGTTGTTAGTCCAAATATAGCCTTAGGATATATTCCCAAGCATTGCACCAGTTAGCAGAGGTTGGTTGGATCCTGATCAATAAGAGTTAATGCCCTTAGCTTTTAGATGACGCAATGCTCAGAACGCAATGATAACTCTAAGCCACATGTAGTGCATTTAAAGCTTCATTTGATCACTTAAAGCCGAAACTGGTATGAATAATTAATCTTATTACATTATTGTCATTTATTGTGTAAATTTTAATTTTTATTTGTGGCACTAATTATAATTATGGTTTATGATGATAAGTTGCCTGGAAACCTTATAGGGATGATATGTTTGTGACCTTACCAGACTACTATATAGCAGGACAGGAGGTTTGGTATTCATAAGTGTCTCTGATATGTTTCTACATTGTTGAGTGGCACAACATGGATAAAGTAATGAGGCAATTTAGTTTTTAACAACCTATACCCCACAACTCAAATGTGGATGACATTTTGCATGAGTATATATATTATAAGATAAAGAATCTTGAGACTAGGTCGTTAGACATGAACAATAAATTCAACTTTGGAACAGTCGAAGACAACGAATCCCATGCAAAGTGCCAACGTTAGAACCATCACACTATAATGATGAGTATATGCGATGGCATAAAATGGTGACAAGACACTGGATTTCTCCAAGTGGTGTAATAGAGGATTTAGTAATACGTTCTATTGTGTTTAATCCAATTATATAGATTGAACTGAGAAATAATAGTTAATACTTTCCTTCTTCTACTTGTATGATAGGTTAACCTGGGAATGGCTCTTGTCAATGCTAAGAACAGATCATGGCTTAGGGTTGGACAGATTGGCAAAGACTTAGTGGATATTGCAGATGAACATCATAGATTTAAAGCTCAAGTACTCACATCCCGTCTCTATTGTCTGATGTTCAAAGGCCAGTAGTTCATGTTGATCCAATTGCTAGAGGTAGATGTGCCTACAGAAAATGCTGGTGATATAAGGAGCTTATAGATGATGCGGGACTTTCACACATTGCAATTGCTCAAGCACATGATAAGGTGAGCATGTCATACATACCATATGCTTAAAGTAGAACATGAATTTAGTGTGATATCATATAGTAAGGCAGGCCCATCTTACATACCACAACCCCCTGATCCATCACCATATATGCATGGTGAAGAGCTTTTCCGTGGCTTCCATAGCCACCTTTACTTTCACTACCAAGAGGAGGTTCGGACACTTTTTGGGGCTGATCAAGTTTTTCCCCTTCACTATATAACGTTGAATTTGGTATGCAAGCAACAATTCCATCTTTAGCATATGCTTATGCGATAGTGACTAAGCCTCTAACTGACCTTTCACATCCAACTCGAGTGTAGCCTAACCATCAAGCTTATGGTGTAGGAGTTTATTGTGGCATAAGTAAATGTGTGATCGAACATGTAGGGCATTACGAACGTCCACCCTGGCATTGACAACAAGAACATGAAGAAGACTCAGATTCGGACTAGGGTGAATGTTGTTCTTTGTTATGTTGTCTATAAATGTTATTGTTTGATGTTATGCTATTCTACCTATTTATATTATGACCTATTATGAATAAATTGATTGATTATATATGTCTTCTAATATAAATTCATGCATAATAACTAGTAAATAACATGCATCCATGTCCAGAAATATACCAATAGTAATAAAGTGTTCTAACAACACATTGCACTTCAATGACATGCCAAATAAGAAGATCACATTCTTTACAAACATTACCAATACTATTGTAATACATGCGTGAAAAGAAATGTACAGTGCAACCAATGAAATTATACATTAAAGTACTTACAACTGAGGAAATTACATTACAACTAACCATTGTTTAAATAATGAATTGTTACATTTCATAAAAATAATTACAATAGTTTGTTGTAGTGGGTTTATAATGACTATACAATGAATTCAAACATGAAAATAATTACAATAAAAGGAAATACATGGCATCCACTCCTTAAGTAAGGAATTGTTACATTTTATGTCTAATGCCTAGAGCTTTCTTTGGCCATGGCAACACGATTAGGACAAATCTTACGATTATGGCTAGTAGAATGACACAAACTACACTTTGTCTTTCTCTGCTTTCTCTATCACATTGTTCTCTTAAGTTCATCTCATTTCGAATATGGATAGACCTCAGTCGGCCCTTGTCTCTTAGTCTAGAATAATCTAGCAATAGTATAAGGCCAACAACCTATGGATAGTAATCTTGGTGTGGTATAGACTATCACGCATCTTGATATGCACTGATAAGAGAGTCCATATGATAAATTAATGTGACAAGCTATAATAGCACGAGAGCATAGAAAGTGTAGGTGCTAGAATTTTCTACAACTGTTATATGTTGCCTTCTTTTGTTGGTGTGTGCATCAAATTTTGTTTACACTTGAAAAATTCTATTAAGCCTGTCATAAATAAGCATTGAGAAAGTACTAGCCTTTTTGATGTTTTTATGCAAAGTAATTGTAAGGTCATTTACATATATATGCTTGACTAAAATTTGGTTATCGGCTTTCTGACCTTTTGCCACAAAGTAAGCCGTCAATTGGTAAAAGGTACTTTACACTAACAAAGTGATGGGCAAATTTCGTGCCCTTTTGAGAACACCATTAACCTCTTCTGCTAGGTTAGTTGTCATGTGCCCAAATCATTGACCGCCATCAAATGCTTATGCCCACTTTTCTTTTAGAGGCCTTCACTTATCGACCTATATCAGTGTTTAGGGATCATAACTTGCTGAGTTTAAGATCATACTTCCTTGGTTGCTCCTCTTGTAATAAGGATTACAATAATTAAAACAACGTATGTGAACTTAACATAAGCATATATAGTGGTAAAAAATGGTTACCCACATTTGTAACATGTCTCTTAAGGGTTGTATTCTTGAAATGTCTATTAAAGTTACTAGCCACATAGTTGATAAATCAATAATAACTGTGAGGTAGCTGCCATCCAAGTAAATCATCCTCGATTACTACAATAATCTTGTCATGGCGATAAGATATCAGGCATAGTTCATTAGTATTGGTGACATGCATTTGAATCATACCCAACTAGATCTATTTTTAGATTCAACAATTACAAATGTAATTGGCAATACTTTGTGATTTCCATCTTTTATGGTTGCAATCAATTGGTCGTGCTTGAATTTTCCATACAAAATGATTCTATCAACTTGTAGCATCGACTTACAAGAGTGAAGTGCATTAGTGCAAGGTTTAAATGCCTCAAATAGCCTCTCAAACTTCACATTATTAAGGTCACAATATTATCCTTGATATAAATCCCCAGTTTGAAATTGCACAATGGTCCTTGGGTTTGCTCGTCTCATTGCTGTCAATCACCTTGGCAATTAGCAATACGAGTCATCCCAATCATCATATACTTAGCTAATAGCCTTTTTTTCCTAGCCAAGCTTTCTTATAGGAAATTTGGTAAAAGAATTACGATTTTATCATCTATATTATCTCTGCCACAGGAAGGTTGGGTGTGGTTCTTACTTGCTTCCTATAGCATGTGGCAATGAAATCAGAGTCCATTTACGTGTGATCTTGTGACATGCCAGTAATGACACATGTGTGGGGGCCATTATATCTTTTGACAACCCACTAATCTTTCTTCAAATTGGAGCTTGCCCTGAGCCACTAGTTACATTCTGTATCATATTTTACACAATATACATTTACAAATGTCAGTTTTGACTCTCAAATTCTATAATTTTGGTATGTACTAATTGTATATCATTTCAAGGCTAATAGGACATCTTCTTTACTCTCAAATTCCAAATTGATATAAAACTCCTTCCCATCAATTTGAGTGAGATTTTCAACTTGTTAATGTTTAGGCTTGTATAGAGCTTTCCAATTGATATATGACACATGTGATGATGGAGGTACATATGGTGGTAATGATTTTGCAACTTCCTCATCCTCCTAAACTCTGGGGCCATCTGATAGCGGTTTATCATGATCCTTAACATATTCATACAGATGGTCTATGCTAGGTGGGTCTGGATACTGCTTGTCATCACCTTGCATTATAGTGGTCACTGCATCACGGTTTGATAGGCCACCAAAATTGAGAATAATGTGATAGTAACTTTATTGAGAGAACATTTTCATGTATTGACAGTTCAAATTTACTACCTCAAGACCATTATCTCTAAATTGATACACCATATTAATCTTTTTTTTTTTTTGTCGTCCTTTCAAACTTAATATATAATTCCATCGTATTAAGGTTGGGAAATTGATCATGGTAGCAAAACATGGTGCTTACATCATCATCATCAAGTAATCTGAACTGTTGGTAACGTATAGTATTATGGCATGATGTAAGAAACCTATACATAATGGACGAGATATGTCTCCTGACTCCTACTTTCAACTTTGACACAATTTTCCTCCTCATATAATTTAATTTTGCAATCATGTCTAACCAAAAGGCTCTTGGATTTGGACATCCAAAGGTTAACCCTTCCTGATCATCATATATTTTTCTATTACTATAAACAATTATAATCAATTGTGTTGACATTTTTGAATTTAGACAATCATAGTAAAGTTAATATAAAATAACTTCGCAATATATCACAAATAACTATATATTGGCTAAAATTTCAATAAAAAAATAAAATTGCCTCTAAATAAAAAATTTAAATACTAAAATTTTAAAAACAATATACCTAAGAAAATTAACTTCTTCATTAATAGCACCGAATAACAAAACAAATTTCAATATAAAAGGTATTAATTAGTCAATCAATTAATTCTCTCATTTTTTTTCACCTGCTATCTATTTCAAATCCTAATTCTTTTCCTAGGTGCAACTGGGCCATCCTGGACTTCAACTACAGACCTCGTCAATGAAGTAAATCATCACACCTATAGTCCAACCAATTGGGAAAGAATCAATAGATTCCTTTTAGGGAGAAATTCATCCTTTTGTTCCCCCTAACATAATCATTTCAGAAATAAAATCGCTAAAACTTCAAATCTTCTATCACTATTAGTGTGGAAAAAAAAATACTCCTATTGCCATACATGTAAAATAGATAATTTTATGTTTCATGTAAAAAAATCTACATATGGTAATGCATAATAATTTGTCAAGATAACATGTCAGAAATCATACAAGACAAGACTTAACTATAGAAGAATATATTTAAATAATTCTTAAATAAAAATAATGGTAAATAAGCATATATAAGCTTATCTCACAATTTGTCAAAGAATAAAATAGATGCTGCTTGAAGAAAGATTTATAAGAAGAAATGGATAAGAAAGATGAAGAAGTGGAGAAGTGAAGAAATAAAGAAAGATGCGAAGAAGATAAATGTGAAAGTTGTAGAAGAAAACTTGCGGAATGAAGAAGATAATGTGTTTTATAGTGTGAAGAGAAAAATAATATATATATATGTCAGTAGGCATGCATGCCTACCCCCATAGAAATGGCTGGCAACATTGCTCTGGGCAACGTCGCCTACCATGGTAGGTGGTGTTGGCCAGAGCATGGCAGGCGACGTTGCCTACAGCAATGCTGGCCATGCCATATTGCCTGGTAGTGTTGCCATAGGCAATGTTGCTTGCCTTGTGTAGGTGACGTTGCTCATAATAATGTGGCCCAATCCAAACCGACCCAAAATATTATCCAAATCAATATTTTTAAATACATCATGTTATTCAAACCCACATTTTCCTAATTTTAATCCTACCTATGGAAATAATTTTACTCAAATCTTATTTAGGCAAATATTTTCTATGATCACACCACTTAAGGCAAAAAGCCTAAAACATAAGGGTGTAGGTGGACTTTTCTAACGAATGGCTTGAATCAGATCCAACAACTCCCCTTTTTTACTGTACATGAGTTCCTTTGGAAAGCAGCACCCGATTTCCACTGCTTGTGGGCCAAAATTTTATTATCCCGCTTACTAATATTATTAAACTTAATTCTTGATTATTTTGTTAAAATTTATATTCTGCGGTGATACTTGAAAAATATAGAAAATATATTTATCGTTTATTAAAATTGATATTAAGTTAGGTTAGTAATATTGATTATTATAATTATGACTTAATTTTCATATTAAATCTGAAGAGGTGATCAGTATTATTAAATTTAATTGTTGGTTATTTGCTCAAAAATTATATTAGGTGGTGACTAATTTTGGATTATTTGATCAAAATTTATATTATGGAATGATTGCTTGAAAAAAAGTATAGAAAATTGTTAGATTAGCTGTATTAATTATTATAATTAAGATTTAATTTTCATATTAAATTTGAATAGATAAAATGTTAGAGATGATATGTAATTGAAATAATCTTGGGAGTAATGGAATAAAATCATACATCTTATGGCATAAATTTATCAAAAGACAAATGGAGTGTGAGGCATAATAAGTGAAAGTACAAGAGCAAAATAATTGCTTGTCTGTTCAATTGTGAGGAATTGCATAAGTAATTCCTAATGACAATGGTGAGCGAGATGAAGCGCATACATTAGTGTATTAATGTTATCTTATATGATGATTAATTTACATCGTAATTTAACCAAATGGACTAATTTTCATAGAAAGTGATCACGATTATGGTATTACATGTTATAGAAAATGCACAAATTATAATTGTACATGTTTATAATACCATGAACAATACAATGAACCAAAAATTTTAAATTTTTACGATTGAGATTTAATTAAGATTAGATGTACAAAAATTTATTGTTCAGTAAATATATTAGTGTACTATAGTTAAGAATTTTTTTTTATAATAATGTGTTTATTTATTATTTAATTAACCTATGTCTTTAATTGACCTATTACTTTCATGATTTTTTAACAATTTTCACGCGTGTGTATATATTATGTTTGTATGTAGATGTGCAAGAACTCTAGTGAGAAAGTTTTAAATCAAATTTAATTAATTCTTACAAATGAAATTAAATAATTTAATAAGACTATTATTAATATTCCTTATTTAATCCAAACTTAATTACTATTATTCCAATTAATCTTGAAAACAGTACAATTACATTTTTACTAAAAAAATGATGCAATCACATTATAATTAGATATAGAATATAAATTAATTTATAAAATATAATATAAATAAGGATATCAATCAATTAATTAGTAATCAATGTATAAAATCAGCAATATCATAAGGAGAAAAGTAAGACAAATGCCTAATCAAATTATGTAAAAATAGACTTTAAAAATGGAAAGCAAAAAGCATTATAAAAGCGTGGATAAACAATTGAAATTATCAATTAATGATAATTAATGTGAATCATTTGACTTAGTATGTGTTTGGCGCACCAAAAAAGTTAACTTTTAATTTTTTGACTTGGTTAAACAATTTTTTTTTTATTTTAGATGTATTTGGTGCACTAACTTTTTGAAAAAAAAAAAGCTCTCTTTCAAGAAGTTACTCTAAGTAATGTATAGCTTATTAAAATAAAATTTTCAATTATTTTTTTTAAATTTATCCCTTTTACTTTAATTAATTGACAATCTACTCCCAATTAATCAATATAAATACCAAATTATTTGAAAAGATAATTTATGAAAAAAAAAATTAAGCCCTTTTTATGTATTAATATTTTTTTATAATATTATATTATTTTCAATATTTTTTTTTTCACAAAGTTAAAAAAGGGGAAAAAACTCATATATCATTATATATTTACTACGATGCACCGACACTCATATAGCAGCTGTGTTCACGTGTTGGTGTCGTTTCCAACACCGACACTGACACGAAACGTGTCGGAGTTGTGTCCATAATTTCAAAAAGTTCGGACACCCGTTCCTTATTTCGACACGCGTGTCAAGCTTGATTCCGGGGTCATGTCTGTAATTTCAAAAAGTTCAGACATGCATTTCCTATTTCAACACGCATGTCAAACTCGATTTCCAGCTTATTATTTGTTATGCCCTGCTATTTAATATTATGAGTACTTATTTTCATATGAAAAAATAATAATTACAATATATATATATTTATAAATAAGCATAATATTTTTT
>JANHAO010021770.1:0-12402 GCA_026873985.1 Saraca asoca
ATTGAAAAAAGTCTTTAAAAATGGATCTTAGTGAAAAAAAATAAAAAATTTGAGACTAAATTATAAATTTTCTTATTTTGGATCCGGACTAGCTCCCACTGACCCAGATTCCTGCGTCCGCCCCTGGATCATGGGCAACCAAGTTCATTGTTGAGAGAGAAGGTAAAGTGATTGCTGTGAGTGACATCACCGGAGCTCTTCAAAAACCTAATGGACTTCCCCTTAGCAGATGCTATGGATCCGAATGACTTGCTTGTTCATGAATGTGATGTTCTCATCCCATGTGTGTGTGTGTATATATATGCTCGTTTGTTTTAACTTCACCTTGCTAATTGCCTTGATCTTGAAACATTCTAACTTGATCATAGTTGTGGTATCTTGAAGGGATAATGCCGGTGATGTTAAGGCAAAATTTATAATAGAAGCTGCTAACCATCCAGTTGACCCTGAAGCTGACGAGGTAATAATAACATCACTGCCTCTTCACTCTTATACAATACACACAACTTAAATGAAAGTGGCTTGTCTTTGTAGATCTTGGCCAAAAAAGGAGTTATTACTTTGCCCTAATTGCAGTGACGTGATACAACTAAAAATTCAAGCTTAACAGGAAAGACAAATGCTATTTGCACATTATATTGTGCACAGCTCTTGTTATAACTATACACATAGTATAATACGAGTTAAAATGATCTCATCTATTAAGTAAAAAATGTAAAATCTACTTAGATTAGATTCTTGTGTGTAGTTAAGAGAAATTCGTAAATAATAGAAATTATAAATATCACGACTCAACGTTAAAAATTTTTGTTTATGAAATGTATGTGGGGCCCCTGTGCTTCAGAATATTCAAGGATTTATGTGGGATGAAGAGAAAGTTCATAGTGAGCGGAAGAAGTACATGACCAAAGGCTTCAAGGACATAAAAGCAATGTGTAAACTTCATGATTGCAACTTGAGAATGGGTGCCTTCACTCTGGGTGTTAATCTTGTTTCGCGTGCTACCCTCTTGAGAGGTTGGGAAGCTTAAGGAAGGAGTACCTCGTGCTCCTTTTGTTTGCTATTAGGAAACTAGGAATTAGTCCACAACTTGGGCTGTGTCTTTGTTTTCATTTGTCTTCTGAAGTAGTCAAGTTTCCTTTTTCCTAGGTAATTTAGGGGAGTCATGAGAACTCCTTATTACTGAAAATTTACAGTCACATGAATTGCTTACTTGGTCTCCAGTTTCCTCTTTGAATCTAGAACTTTTGTCTTATTTTTAAAGGGAAAAGATAGCGCAACATAGTAAAAATTCATAAGAGTGATTTATATTTCACATAGATGCAGGGGTTATCATGTTATATTCACTTTTTTTTTTCCTCTGACGATAAGAAAAAAAAAATTACTATAAAGAACAAAATAAATTGTCTCCTTTAAATCACTGAGCTCAAAGCATATTTTGTTGATTAAATTATTCCTAGATGTTAATCAAAAAGGAAAAAAATGCAATTAATGGTCTGCATCCATTGCATTAACTTACAAGTTAGAGGAAAAAAAATTACTCTGCCTGCGTATCCAATAACATGACAAAACAGCTAATTTTGAGAACTAAAAATGATGAATTTAACTTATCTCCAGTTCCGGGCAAAAGAAAAAAAGAAAAAGAAAAATTGCACTTTACTTGTTTATGCTATAACCTAAAGTGTTAAAAAGGATAACATGAAATTTGCACTATTAACACTTTATCCATCTGTAATTAATTTCTCTTCAAATTTAATAAAAATTGTTACTTATTTGTCTTCTTCCTCTGTTAAATTGAAGCTCTCTATACAGAAACTTTTTGTCACTAAATTTACTGTTTTCAAATTTAAAACTATTACTTTCATTGATTTTTCTATTGGAAGGCTCGAAACCATTTTGTTATTAAGTTTTAATATAATTTTTTATTTTTAATTTTCATGTACTTTTCTGTTCTTTTATAAGATTAACTTATGGTTTATGAATAATAAATTATTTTATTTATCTTTATTTGTATGGGTTACTTTCAAATTTTATATAAATTTTGTTACTTTAAACCATTTGATTAACATAATGAAATATGAATTATGTTCCTTGCATGGAGGTTTTGATTTGGAGAGGCAGTCGTTGCCATCCTTTCTTTCATATTAGTAAATTGAATTTGATGATGGAAAACTTATGGATAGAGTTTCTAAATGAAAGACTTTGGTTTAATAGAGGAAGAAGACAAACAAATGATTGACAGATGACAATTTCATTAAATTCAAATGGAAAATAATTATAGGTGGATAAAGTATTAACGACACAAATCACATGTTACCTCTTTTTAACATTTCAAACTACAAGTAGGCACATTGAAAATGGGATCATACCACAAGTGGATAAAATGTAATTTTCCAAAAAAATCAATTCATTTGTGTTATAAATATTATATTTATATGGATGTCTATCAGATCTCTTTAATTTTATGTATATGTTATTATTTTGGTTAAATTTATCTCTAATTCTCTTGTTAGGTTTGGAACCCTATATATAGATGATTATAATAAGAGTTCTATACAATTATGAACAAAAGAAAACCCCTTTTATTTTATTATGATTCTTTTTATCTATCTTTTTTATATTCTCGTTTACTTGCACAAGTCAACACTAAGCTCTTCCAAAATTTGAGTTTTTGGGTTCATGTAAGAAAAAAATGTGGCTTCTTCTTCTATTTTTTTTTTTAATTTATTATCTCTTATTTTTAGTTCATTCTCAATTTTTTTATTTAAAAATTCCATAACTCTAGCAGTGGGATTGAATATTGTTTTATTGGTAAATTTTTATTTATTTATTTTTTAGTTCAATTTATGATCTAAGATTTTTAACCGAGTAAACAAAAGTGAGATTTTTGAGTTCTAGTAGTTCTGACTTTCAGACATTGATAGCTTTCATCTAATTTATTAGATTTATTGCTTTTATTAAACTTTAATCAAGCTGATTTTCATGCCATAGATCTTAATTGAAATTATTTTACAATATTCCATTGAATGATTAAAAGTTATAATATTATTTCTTTATCATGCTACCTAAGATTTGAAATAATATACACTTTAGTGCATTGGAAAAGAAAATGTGAGTATCCATTTTGTCAATATCCCAATATTTTCCTAATTATTGATGTTGAATTTTATGAAGATTATTTTTTTAATTAATTTGTTTCTTTACAATATAATATTTTCAATTACAATTTATCATAAGATTGAGCATATATGAGTTTCCTAACTCAAGGGGTCTTAAAAGATCTAGTCACAAATTGAGACTTGAAGGAACGGAGAAAATTTAAGTTAACTACTTCTTTTATGTCTCACTTTTGTTAATATTGAACATTCTTTATGTTTTGTATTATATAATTTTATTATGTTGATCTTCATGAAAAAAGAATATGTCTATTATTTCATATATCTCAAATCTACTTTTGAAATAACAAAATCAAGAAAAATCAAAGAATAATAAACTTTAAAATATTTTAAATTACTTTCATATCTAATTAGTATAAAAGTATCAATAATTATGGTTACAAGAACAAAACAAATAATCATGGTTGTGGAAAAAGGTCATATTAATTATCGCAATCATTGTTGTTATAAGAATAAACCAAACAACCACAATATTACTTCTCACCACCAAAGTAGGAGAATAATGAAAAGAAAGGACACTAAAATAAGCACTAAAAGGTTAAGCAAATATATATTACTCATGTGATAAAAAGGGGCATTGTTTATATACTTGTTGTACATGTAAACATCTTATGGAACTTTACTAAGTCTTACTCAAAGGGAAAGAGAAAAATGTTAAGGAAAATTTTGTTTACAAGAATAATACCTTCAATCATGATCCTTATGATATAACACATTTAGATGTGAAATTTTTTTTTTGAATATCCTGAAGAAAGAATTGATAAAAATTATTTCTAGGTTTTTTATTTAAGTTTCTTTTTATTTTTTATTTTTTATTTTGCTTCAATCCCTCCGACAAGTTTTGTTGCTCCAAGCCACCCTCATGCAATGCATGCTTCTTCCTTTATCTAATTAAGTGTGCAACCAGGCGACTGGAGATACTATTTCCGCTAACGAGCTCAACTGAATAAGGCGTTTTGCTTAAGCCCTTGCCGTTATTACTTTGGAACCAAGACAGTTGTTAGTAACTTTAACTAGTATGACTCAAGTGGTAATTGACGACTTCTGCATTCTGTCTGATTGGCTCCTTCTTGTCAATCGGTAAGTGAGTTGATCTTTAGGTTTTCATAATGTGCTTATTTTTGTACCCAATTTTATGTTCAGCTAGTAATTGATGCTCAGAAAAACTCTCTAAGTGAAGGCTACATTGACTTCAAATTCTTTGTCTAGGTGTGGGTCAAAACTACAACTCCTAGTATGCATCTTAAATCTTAAATAAGTAGGATTAAGTTAGCCAATTAGTTTAAGTATAAGCTAGCTAAGTATAGAGGCTAATCTCAGGTTAATTTGATTTGTACATAAACTATGAAATTAGTGAAAAGACCTTGAAGGAAGCAATTTAGTGTTACTCTTGACTTGGAATGGTAATCCGAAGTTTCCTTGACACTTTGAAAGGTAAATGGATAGTTCATTTTTCTAACTTGATATACATGTACTATGTTACATAAGAGTATAGTTTTATATATTATTTTAAACTTAAGACCCATAGTACATGACAATTATAAATTAAGTTGGATTCTTACTGGCCACTTATTTTAAAAGTGAACTTTACATTATAGCAAATGGCATATAAATGTATTACATATGTTGAATATTTGTTTATGAATTAGTTTTTGATGAATTTCAACTTTTGAAACTTATTATTTCATTGTTACAACAAAATTTGCAAAACCTAGAACTTTTGAGAAATGAATGGTTGGAATTTTTCAAATGTTTTGTATTATGTTATTTTGGAAACTATTGTATAGCATTGAAATTTTATGAACTTGTATAATATGGGTTGGTAATGTTGTTTGAGATACTTGATATTTGATTCATAATTTGATAAAGTTAAACCTTGTAAGGGTACATTTTGTTTGTAAGAGTTGAAACATTGTGCAAATTACTTGTTTTTTTTTTTTTTTTTTAAAAAAGAGTACATAAAACAGTTGGGATTCTTTGGGAAACCCCCAAGTACACTTGAAACTATAAATTATGACCATTAGCATGATGAAGAGATAATTGATGGTTAACATGATAGAGAGATTAGGTGTGATTGAAAATGAACATTGGATATGAACATTGTACAAATGGGTTACTTGAAGAAAATCACCTTAGCATCCTAATAATAAGTTGGAAATAAGTGCTTTCATGATAGATATGTGTTTTAAAACTAATTAATTATTTTCCACCTTATAAGGAAATACTTGAGTTTAAACATAGTTTCTTTATGATAATATTATTTATTTTAAATAATATAATAACATTTTTAATACAAAATAGATTTTTGTTTGAAAAGTACTGAAGGTGGACTTTAAACCTTAAAATCTATATCCTAATCCATAAACTCTAGATCCTAAACATTAAAATCTAAAACCCTAAGTACTGATCTGGACTCAGATACATTTAAGTTTTAATTTTGAGATAGAAGTTAAGATAATCTATTTCAAACAAAGTATAAGTACTTTGCTTTAAAGTGAGTCTTGTTAGACTCAAAGTACTGGTACTTTACGTTTTACAAAAATTTGACCATTATTTATTTCAAATAATATAATAATATTTTTAATATAAAATAGATTTATTTTATTGAAAGTACAAAAAAATTAGTTACTAAATTGACTACTATGATAACCTGATTCAAACAAAATACTAGTCCCATATGCGTTAAAGAATCTGAGTGAAACAAAGTACTAATACTTTGTGTTTTTAAAAAAATCACCCCCAGCATTTTAAACTAATATTATTTATTTTAAATAATACAATAACATTTTCAATACAAAATAGATTTTTTTAAAAAAAAATATAAAAAAATTTTCTGCTAAGTAGGACTTTAAACCCTAAACATTAAAATCTAAAACTCTAAATTCTAAATCATACTTAAATTATATACTTTATCCAAAATATTTAAATATAGATTTTATATCATAACTCCTTAAAACTGAGGAAATATTAGATATCTGCTAAAGTAAGAAAAAGAGTTTAATAAGTTCCACTTTTGGGTTTTAAAATAGAATTAAAAAAATCTAACATATATAATTTTACTATAATTTTAACTAGTTAGTCATTTAATAGTTAAAATAAATAACATATCAAACATTTAAATCAACTATAAATATTTACAAATCAAAACAATAATTTAAATATATTTTAATTAAATCTAAAATTTAACTTAATAGAATACAATCATCTTATTATTTGAACAACTTTGAATTTCTCATTTTCCTTCAAAATTTTAGAACTACAAAAATAATTTTTTTTAGACTTTCCCAGAGTCCACATTAACCAAACTGTGAAAAAAAAAAATCATGCAACATAATAAAATTTCACTATTTCAGCTCGATCAACTTTTACAAGAGGCATTCATTGAGTGAAAAGAAATGTTTTTTTTCTAAACGATAACTTACAAATAAGACTTGTGGACTCTAGACCCTAAATCTAAATCCTAAATTCATGATAATCTAATTCAAGTAAAATATCAGTACTATACCTTTTAAAGAATCTAATTCAAACAAAGTATTGGTACTTTGAGTTTGGCAAAAAATTAGACCATCAATTTAGACTAATATTATTTATTTTAAATAATAAAATAATCTTTTAATACAAAATAGATTTTTTTAAAAAAAGTGCAAAAAAATTAGTCATTGAGCAAGACTCTAAATCATAAAATATAAAACACTAAACCCTAGACATTAAAATCTAAAACCTAAATCCTAAATCATACTTAAATCATATACTTTGTCTAAAATATTTAAACATAGTTTTTAGATCATAACTCCTTAAAACTGAGATTTAATTGAGAAACATTAATATCCCCTAAAGTAAAAAAAGAAAAAGAAAAACAGAGTTTAATGAGTTCTACATCTACTTTTAGGTTTTAAACTATAATTAAAAAAGAATTAAACATATATAATAAACTAAAGACATAATTGTTACTATAATTTTAACTACATAGTTAATAGTTAAAATAAATAGCACATCAAACTTTTAAATCAATTATAAATACCCACTAATCAAAACAAATATACTTTAATTAAATATAAAATTTAATCTAATAAGATATAATCATCTTTTGCGATTTTTTAATTTTCCTTCAAAATTTTAGAACTACAAAAATAAGTTTCTTGGGCATTCCCAAAATTTACATCAACCAAACTGTGGAAAGGAAAAAAAAAACATTCATGTATCATTCGACATAATAAAATTTCACTTCTTCAGGTCAATCAAATCATGCAAGAGGCATCCATCAAGTGAAAAAAAAAAATCTTTTTTTTTTTTAAAGATAACTTACAAATAACAGTCATGGACTCTAATCTCTAAACCCTATGGTAATGTGATTCAAGCAAAGTACTAGTTCTACACATTTTAAAGAATTTGATTCAAACAAAATATCGGTACTTGACATTTTACAAAAAATATAACCATTACTTTTCACTTGAATAGGCTATGGTAATCTGATTCAAGGAAAGTACTAGTACTTTACGTTTCACTGCAAAAAAAAAAAAAAAATCACTATTTTTTACAAATTTGTTTGCCAAAAATTTGTCAAAAAAAGTGACCAAAATTGAAAAAATCATTAGTTATCAACTATAACCATCTATTAAAAATATTTAAGAAAATCTAAAAAAAATTCGTCATACAATAAATTTTATCAAAAAATAGGCATAAATTTTTTTAAAAAAATTACTCACTTTTTACAATGGATTTATGATGAAATTTATTATATAGTAGATTTTTGACAGAAAAATCTATCAAAAAATTCAAAAATTATAACATCATCCGCCCATGTGATCTCTCTTTGTCATTTTCTTTTCTTCTACTTTCTCTGCTGCATCAGTTTCTTTTGGTGTTCTAGCTTGAATCTTGTATTTTAAAGATATTTTTCACAAATTTAAATTAATTAAATTGTTATTACTACTTTGTTTTACATTTTTACTTGCTATTTTTGTTGAATTATTACATTTTCATAATTTAATTGAATTTTCTTAATTTGATATATGTATTGAATTTTCTACTAAATCTATTTGGCAATTTTCTTACTTAGACACTAAAATTAGTACATATTTTTAATTATTAATTTATTAATTATATATATTTTGAATTAGATTGGATAGGATTAAGTAGTTAGATGATTTAGGAATTATATATATTTTGAATTAGACTGAGTAAAATTAAATAGTTAGATGACATATTCAAATATAAACTTTGAAAAATAGAATATAAAAATTCTGAAATACCATAGGTGAATGTATGATAAATTTCTTCCTAGACGTAGTGGATATAAGACAAATTTTTTTAATAGGGTGAAAGAATTTATTAATTTTACAAAAATTTATTTTTAATTATTAGTTCTTTAAATATATAATTCCTAACATATTTACTTTTCAATAAGAAGCTCCCAATCGGTACTCTTCCATATTAATTTGAGGCATTCAAAATTTTACTCCATCGGTATTTTATAATTAAATTGAATTAGAATTGATGAAAAAGGAGAACATCACTCTTTATCATTACAACATTTGAAAAATTATGTTTCTTTATGGACTCACTCAAATATGAGAATTATTATGACTAATATATAAACAATCTACTTCATTTATAAATAAATTCTTTTATAACATAATTAAAAATAAAACTACTATAATCCCCCTCAAACTTTAATGAAAATATGGAAACTATTTCACAATTTTAAAATATATATTAGCCTCTATATAATTTTAAATATGCACAAATCCTTTTTTTTTAAAAAAAGATATAAAGAAATAAAATTTATTTTTTTTATCAATCACATTTTGACCATTTGTATTTAATCAAGTTTGCATTTGACTATAGAATACAAAAAAATACTTAATATTATTTGATTTTAACCATATAATAATATTTTTTTAACATGTGATTAACGAAAATTTCAATTTTTGGAAGTTTAGATAATTTAAATCATCTTAAGAAGTGTCAAACCATTTTTCTATACATAAAACCATTAATGTAGGTTTAGTTTGTTCATAAATTAAAAAATCATATTTATTATTTAATATTTGATAATTTATAGTCTGATAATAACTTTTGATGGGTGTCTAGCATAATTCACTAATATGATTATTTTGTTACATATTTTCTCAATAATTATTTTTTACATTTCGATGTATGACATGTTAATTTGTTACTAGCATGAGTGCTAAATTAATTTATTCATTTAATATACATATGATTATTTTCTACTTATGTGTAAATATTTGTATATGACAGGCCATAAGGGCAGACGAGGAGGTAGAAGGCAACGATCCTAGGGACAAGGTTCCCCTATGATTTCCTTAGCAATAGTTCACATACAATGGCCAGTCAGAGCCCGCCAACTACCATTCCTTTTGGTTCCACTTTCATATCCACACCCTGACCTACATCTGGTTAGATGGAGCCACTTGCATAGGTGTTGACGTAGACATATTTGTCGCAGCAGTAGTAACACCCATCCCCAGATATACAAGAGATACCATCATAGATGGCACCACCATCTTCAGGCACGACACCTGCCTTTGAACATCCTTCACTTCCTAGCGCACCCGTACTTGGTCTTAGGGAGACCATTATGCCTTACAGGATGGGATGTATATTCTTGATTATACCTAATATTCATTTTGATATAAACTGTATGGGCCTGTTTGGTAACTATTTTTAAAACAAAAAAACCTGTTTAGTAAAACTGTTTTTAAAAATAGTTTTGAAAATTTTGTTCTGAAATCTTGTTTTAAAAACTGTTTTTGAAAACAACTCTGAGCTGTTTTCAAAAATAATTTTTAAAAACAGAAAAATAGAACAAATTTCCAAATAGACCCTATTTTTTTTTTAATTTCTTAACTATGTTTATTTTTATTTGTTCAAGTTTTACCTGACCCACAACATAATAGACGCCATACGCCACATCATCATAAGCAAGTATAATAATATATGACCTATATGGAAAAGTATTTTGAAGTCCACCCACAGAATGTTATATGCAAAGTTTGGGATAAAGTTTCCATACTTTGTTTATAATTTAAATTTCTTTTTGTAATTATTCTCTAATTATTTGATGTTTTTGTTATTTAATTACAAAAGTATTGGAAGTGGAACCCTTTTGATGAGAAGGACACGTGAAAGAACTTCAAGCATAAGGTTTCCAACAAAATGAAGGATATCATGGATGACGTGTGAAAGAAGAGATCCATTTAGCTTAGCTAAATTATGAATGAAGAGTGGGAGGGGCTTTTCAAGTATTGGGAGAATCCTAAATTCAAGTCTAAGTCCAAGCAGAATAAGAGGATGGGGCCACGAATGCAACTAGACAAAGTTCATCCTTACACACTAGTGGATCCATCCCCATAGCAGAACATCAACTGCACATGATAACATTATTTGAACTTAATGTTATTTATGTCATTTATATTGTTGTAGTCACATTTATATTACAATCTATATTATCTATGAAAATTTTCATGTGGTATAGATAGCTGAGACTAAGACCGAGCCACTTATCGCACCCATATCTAAAGGGATGACCAGTGGGTCCTGCCTCAAGCTGCACAATCTTATATAAGTAATTTTTTTTAACTTGCAATTTTATTATTAATGTATTGTATATTTAGTAGTAAAAATGTTATATTTATAATATCAAATAATTAATTATTTTAATTTGCAGGAGAACTTCAACAAAAGAAAAGAGGACTTGGTAGAGACTCAGGCACAAGGAGGTTCTGAGAGCTCCAGAGAAATGGCTGGTGAGGTAGCCTAGCTATTTGACCATGATTTGTGGATAGACACCTTGGATGGGATGAAGAAGGGACAGGGTCTACATGTTAGGGTATGAGGCCATCATAAGGATGGCTATATTGGCCACTACATCTCATTCCAAAAGCATGTCACCTGCTAGGCTGTAACAACTCATGTGCACTGTTGTTGATATGCATAAGTTAATACAAGTCATTTATTCTCAAATAGAGCAGCTTTTGTAGACTCAGCAGCAGCAACAAAGCCAACATTTGTTGCCACATCCTCTATCTCATCCTTATCCATATGACTATCATCAACCTTATGCGTACTACCAATAGCCCCTCACTTACATGTATGTGCCACCAACCTAGTCACCATTAAAGTCGATTCAACCACCATCAACTGGAGGTAATGGATGGCCCATTGGTCAACAACAGCAATAAGATGCTACCCGAAATTAAGAGATTGATGAGTTCCTCTCTAATATTGGATCATAATGATATTTTTATGTGTTTTATTTGAATAAAATGTTTTATACATAATTTAATTTGAATAATATATTTTATGAATTATTGGACTAATTTTATATATTCATAACTATTTGTATGCATTGTATGTTTAATTTTTTATTATTAACTAAATTTTAGATTTTAGAAATTAAATTTAAAAAATATTAAAATTAATTTTCAATAGAATTTTGAAGTTCATAAACCAATGGAGATTATTTTTAAAAAAATAACAATTTTTAACAAAAAGAAATTATTTATTCTAACATATTTTTGACGACTTTTATGATGAAATTTTTCAACGTATCTTAATGGGTGAAAGAGAAAAAATAAATTTTATAAAAAAAATTGTCCCCTCAAAAGTTGTTGGAAAAATTTCTCAACAAAAAAAACTTCTAATTATGATTTAATTGACAACCATTTTCCACCGAAAAATACACTACAAAAAAATCCTTGAAATAGCGGCGGTTACACAATATATATAGCGATGGTTTGAACTGCCGCAAAGTAAAACAGCGGCGATTACGAGAACCGTCAAAAAACATACAGTCGAGTTGACATTAGCGGCGGTTAAATGAAACCGTTGAAAAATAATATTTAGCAAATAATTTCGCAGCGATTAATTAACCGTCGCTATTTTTTTAAAAAAAAATTGTAATTTAATTTAGCGGGGGTTAATTAACCATCGCTATTTTTTTAAAATTATTTTTAATTTAACGGGGGTTATTTAACCGTCGCTATTTTTTTAAAAAAATTATAATTTAATTTAGCGGGGGTTAATTAACCGTCGCTATTTTTTAAAAATTATTTTTAATTTAACGGCGGTTAAAAAATCGCCGCTAAATTTTTTAATATTTTTTAAAAAAATACTTAAATCTAACTATTTTCTAAAAGGACTCTCCAAAAAGGATAATGGCTATTGAATCTGACAAAGATCCATCCTTGAATTTAATAATTAA
>JANHAO010021771.1:0-12404 GCA_026873985.1 Saraca asoca
ACTGGTTTATATTCTACACATGGATCCGTGGCTAGGGTTTCAAATTTTAAAATTTTCGCTGTGCTTGTTGCCATGAAACCCAACAATAATAGCTTGTGTGGCTCCTGTAATAATAGACTGTGTGACTCATGTGATAATAGCCTATGTGACTCCCGTGATAATAGCCTGTGTGGCTCCTATGATAATAGACTGTGTGGCTCCTGTGATAATAGCCTGTGTGACTCCTATGAAAATAGCCAATGTGGCTTTTGAGATTAGCCTGTGTGGCTCTTATGACTAGCATGTGTACTTATGCTGTTGAGATTACCATTTGAAATTTTTCTTGGATTCCAGTTGAGTGTTTTAATAAATTAAATATTGGTATATATTTTATAAAGTTTAATGATTTTTCTATCTTATTTTATATTATGCAAATTGATTATTCTGAGCTTGAATTGGATTATTGTGTTAAATTATGCTTTACCATTTTACTTCATATTATTTACATTGATAACACCCTCTTTCCTACTTGATTGGTTATGAAAATGTAATAACCGATTTGCATATGTTTTATTAAATGTGGTTTACCCGATTGATTGATTTACTGAATTACAATGTGTTTTTATATGTTGTTTGATGTTTCACAATTGTTATAAAATTATTTTTGGGTAACTCTTGGAATATTTGCATTAGCCCCGGTTAGAAGTGGATAAGGTGGGAAATTGTAAGGGATATGTTTATGTACTCCAGTGCACTTGGGGGATATGAAATCAGCCGAGTTAGGAGTGGATAAGGTGGGAAATTGTAGGAGATTGTTTACAAGCATCCAACAGACGTGTTGGATGCCTTATGATGATGATTATGCATATATTCTAATAGTTACCTTTATGAAATATAAACTGTCAAAAATCCATTTGTATAATTTTCCATAATGAGTTTTGATGAAATATTTTGGAGATTATTGATTTCCCTCTCCTGATTTTCATATTATTGAACATCATGATTTTCATTATATAATTTTTTTACTGCTTTATAGTTTTTAATTGTGTATTGATATTATGGTTATAAAATGGGTAAGCACACATACACGACTATATTTATATTTACTTATATTTTCAAATATAGTTTTTTTTTTTTAGGTTTCTGAGTGATCATGTGATTGTTTATTCAGTGAGTTTCTGTGAAACTCACTCTTCTCCTTTTTATGTTTTTCAGACTCAGAAGTCTCCCTAGATTCTCATTCAATGCACCACCTTCCGTGGAGATTGAAAGGTATAAGAATGGTAATGTGATATGGCAGTTGGATAGGATTTCGTATGCATGTGTTGTATATGTTGTTTGAATGCCCAGTAGGATGTGATTCATGTAGTCTAGGCCATTGTGTGTCTGTTATTTGTTATACAGGTTGTGATGGGTAAGTAGCCCTTATATTGTATTTAAAGCCATGTGGCCAGGTATCCAAAATATAGTAGAAATTTTGCTGGATTTTTGGTAGAGATAATAATGATAATATTTATATTTATTTGTTAAAGTAATTCATATGTATTTGTGTAATATGTGCATTCTCAGGCTTGTAGTAGGTTTTTCACGGGTGACCTGCTATGCCGATCACGTGCCCCGGGGTGGGTCGTGACACAATCAAGCATTAACTGCTCAGTTTTATGGATGCATACTCTGAGTATAACAAAATGCCCATGGAGCCTCAAGATGAGGAGCTCACCTCATTTATCATGGATCGAGAATTATATTGCTATAAGGTGATGCCCTTCGGGCTAAAAAATGCAAAAGCAACCTACCAACAGATGGTCAACATGATGTTTAAAGATCAGATTGGGAAGACTATGGAGGTCTATGTGGACAATATACTTGTAAAGTCTGAACTGGTTGCGAATCATGTAAAGGATCTAGATGAAATGTTCCAGATCCTAAGGAAATACCAGATGTAATTGAATTCACTTAAGTGTGCATTTGGAGTAGCATCAACAAAATTTCTCGGGTTCATGGTCAATGATAGAGGATTAGAGGCAAACATGGAGAAAATCAAGACAATCATCAATATAAGATCACTAACAGGGATCAAAGACATTTAGAGCCTAATTGGCTGGGTCGCAGCACTTAGCAGATTCATCTTAAAAGCAACAAACAAATGTCTACCATTTTTTGACGTCCTAAGGAAAGCAAAACACTTTGAATGGACCCAAGAGTGTGAAGCTGCCTTTATGCACTTAAAAGAGCACATAGGTTAAGCTCCATTGTTGTCCAAACAGCAAGGAAGTGAGAAGCTCATTCTTTACTTGGGAGTATCTCAACATGCTATTAGTGCAGCCCTTGTTCGAGAAGAAAGCAGAGCATAACTCCCAATGTACTATGTAAGTAAGAGGTTGCTAAATACAGAAGAAAACTATACTCCTATAGAAAAGTTTGTTTATTGTCTTGTTATAACATCTAGAAAATTGCGACCTTACTTTTAGGTCCATACCATTAAGGTGCTTACTTAGTATCCATTAAAATAGACTCTCCAGAAGACGGATGCCTCAGGTCGTTTGCTTATGTGGGCAATCGAGCTTGCCCAATTTGACATCCACTACAAATCGAGATCGACGATTAAGGGACAAGCCCTAGTTGACTTTATAGCAGAATTTACTAGACCTATCAAGGAAGAGGTGGAAACTTCGAAAGGACCATGGTGGGAGCTCTATATAGGTGGGTCCTCATGTGAGCAGAAGATAGGAGTAAGAATCCTTTTAATTAGCCCAGAAGGGCATAAAATCCTCTGTGCTCTAAGGTTCAAATTTCGTGCTACTAATAATGAAACAAAATGTGAAGTGTTGCTCACAGGACTTCATGTGGCAAAAAAGGTACGAGCTAAAAATTTAAAGATCTTCAATGACTCTCAGTTCATCGTTTGTCACATGAAAGGGGAATATCAGGCAAAGGGACCAAAAATGGCTATCTACCTGCAAAAGGCTCAGGAGTTGCTTGACAAATTTCAAAGGTATGAGATCAGCCGAATTCCTTAAGCTCAAAACATGCATGCAAATGTATTAGCTCACTTGGCCGCAGCAAGGGACACAGACTTTTCAAGTGCAATGCTGGTGGAAACTCTTCCATCTCTGAGCATCGAGCAAAAAGATGTCATAATGACAACCATTATGACACATGGCTCATGGATGAGTCCTATATTGAAGTACCTATAGGATGGTGAACTCTTGGAAGATAGATAAGAAGCATACCGCACACGGTCCTAAGCTGTTACATATTGTATCATCGATGATATGCTTTATAGAAGGGACTTCTCGGCTCCACTTCTCAGGTGCATCGATGGTCCCGACTGTGACTTCGTCCTAGAGGAAATTCGTGTTAGACATTGTGAAAATCACGCAGGGGGGCTATCACTGGCTCAAAAAGTACTCCGGCAAGGTTTCTTCTAGCCAACCATGAAACATGACACAATTAACCTTATCAAACGGTGTGATAAATGCCGAAGGTTTGCCAAAGTTCCTCGAGCTCCTCCAGCCTACCTTCAATAAATGGTTAGCCCTTGGCCCTTCACAATATAAGGGATTGATCTAATAAGACCTCTCCCTATAGGTCACGAAAACTACAAATACATAGTAGTAGCTGTGGACTATTTCACTAAATAGGCAGAAGCAAAAGAGTTGGCCTAAGTTTCTTCCTCTCAGATTGAGAAATTCTTCTGGAATAATATAATTTGCCAGTTCGGTGTCCCTCAACAAATAGTGATCGATAATGCGACTTAATTCACCAACAAGTAGTTCATTAAATTTTGCAACAACCTCAGAATTCTAAAGAGTTTTTCGACAGTAGACCATCCTCAGGCCAACGGACAGGTTGAGGCGGTGAACAAAATCATTAAACAGATCCTGAAGACAAAGTTGGAGGCCAGAAAAGGGGCGAGGGTAGACGAGCTACTGAAGATGCTATGGGCTTATCAAACTACAACTCACAGCACCATAGAAGAAACCTCTTTTTCGATGGTCTACGGAACTGAAGCTATGATACCAACGGAGTTTGAAGTAACTTCATATTGGACCTGCCAGGGAAGAGGTGGAAACTTTAGAAGGATCATGGTGGGAGCTCTATATAGATGGATCCTTATGTGAGTAGAAAATAGGAGCAAAAATCCTTTTAATTAGCTCAAAGGGCATAAAATCCTCTATGCTCTAAAGTTCAAATTTCAAGCTACTAATAATGAAGTAGAATATGAAGCATTGCTTGCAGGACTCCATATGGCAAAAGAGGTATGAGCTAAAAATTTAAAGATCTTTAATGACTCTTGACTCGTCATTTGTCACGTGAAAGGGGAATATCAGGCAAAGGGACCAAAAATGGCTGTCTACCTACAAAGGGCTCAGGAGTTGCTTGACAAATTTTGAAGGTATGAGATCAGCCAAATTCCCTGAGCTTAAAACATGCATGCAGATGAGTTAGCTCGCTTTGCTGAAGCAAGGGCCGTAGCAAGGGACACAGGCTTTTCAAGTGCAATACTAGTGGAAACTCTTCCATCTCTAAGTATCAAGCAAAAAGATGTCGTAATGACAACCATTGTAACACATGGCTCATGGATGAGTCCTATCTTGAAGTACCTATGGGATGGTGAACTCCTGGAAGATAGATTAGAAGTATACTGCACACAGTCCTAAGCTGCTAGATATTGCATCATCGATGATATGCTCTATAGAAGGGGCTTCCTAGCTCCACTTCTCAGGTACATCAATGGTCCTGACTGTGACCTCGTCTTGGAGGAAATTCATGCTAGACATTGTGGAAACCACGCAGAGGGCTATAACTGGCTCAAAAAGTACTCCAGTAAGGTTTCTTTTGGCCAACCATGAAATAAGACGCAATTAACCTCATCAAACGGTGTGATAAGTGCCAAAGGTTTGCCAAAGTTCCCCGAGCTCCTCTAGGCTGCCTCCAACAAATGGTCAGCCTTTGGTGCTTTGCAATATGGGGGATCATTCTAATAAGACCTCTCCCTACAGGTCATAAAAATTGCAAATACGCAGTAGTAGCTGTGGACTATTTCACCAAATGTGCAGAAGCAAAAGAGCTAGCCCAAGTTTCTTCCTCTCAGATTGAGAAATTCTTCTAGAATAATATTATTTGCCAGTTTGGTGTCCTTCAGCAAATAGTGACTAATAATGGGACTCAGTTCACCTGCGAGCAATTCATTAAATTTTGCAACAACCTTAAAATTCTAAAGAGTTTTTCAGTAGTAGACCATCTTCAGGCCAACAGACAGGTTAAGGTGGTGAACAAAATCATTAAACAGATCTTGAAAATAAAGTTGGAGGCTAAAAAAGGGGCGTGGGTAGATGAGCTACCGAAGGTACTATGGGCTTATCGGACTACAGCTCGTAGCACCACAGGAGAAACCCCTTTTTCAATAGTCTATGGAACTAAAGCTATGATACTGACGAAGTTTGAAGTAACTTCACACTGAAAAGCTACTTTTAGCCTAAAGGAAAATAACCAGTTGCTCGCTGCAAGTCTTGATCTTGTTGAAGAAATAAAAGACATAGCTTGTCTTAGGATCGTGACCTACCAACAGTGGGTCGCGAGACATTTTAACCAAAAAGTCTAAGCTCAAAACTTTAAAATGAGCGATCTTGTCCTATGCCTCATTTTGCCAGGAAGTCGCAACCCCAGTGAAGGGACATTGGATCCAAATTGGGAAGGCTCATATGTAATAAAAGAGAAATTGAGTAGTGGGGTATATCGTTTGGTGAATGTTAAAGGAGTTGAATTCCCTCAAGCATGGAATGCTAAGTACCTTTGGCCATACTATCAATAAGCTCACGCTCAACTCTATAATATAATTATTCAAATTTCAATAAAGTGCTTGAAACTTTCTTTACGTGAAAAATAGTCTATGTTCTTTTCGAAATGTTATTTAAAAAGCAAGCTTATCCCATGAATTATTTTGGCTGGAAAATGTTAAGCTGCCAACCTGGTAGATTATCTTTGAGGCTCTAAAGGCTACCATTGTGTGGGTGCAAAGCTACAATTAATTGATAAAATATTCAAATGTTCAGACTTGGAAAAAAGCAAAAGGACAAGAAATAAAATAAAATTGATCAAAGTTTGTAACCGGTGCAAATGTCATCATAAAAAATTGTTCAAACAGGTTACATTAGAGGTACTTAAAGCAAAAACAAGGCAAGGTAAGGGCACGATGATGCAAGCTATAAGGAGACTGGAGGCGCAGGAAAGCCTAGATGAACTAATGAGTCAATAGTGGGGGCAGGAGTACTCTCCGTTATTTGCTCTTCAAGTGCTGATGTGGGCCTCTCTCTTACCTGCGAGCTGGTCCCAGGTTGGCTACCAACCTGAACCGATAAGTCATCGATGACCATAAGCATATCATCCGTTGCCTATTCTGTTGGCCCCATTGTGACCCTTTTTTCAACTTACGAGCTAGTTTCGAGCTAGCCATCGACATGAATGGAAGAATCTACACTATCGACCCTTACACCTGGAGCCAAACCCGACCTGGCATCTTCTATAAAGCGTCAAATTATCTCTTTGACATTCCTGCCAAAAAATGTAAAATCCATGTCCAAGTGCTTCTCCCACAAAGTGAAGAGAAAGCTGTCAGTGGTGTCAAAAATAACAGTATCTTCTACCTGCACAATCACTGTGGTTGTCTCCTCCTTGGCCTAAACCAACTCCTCCTTAGCCCCGATAAGTGCCTCTTTGGTCTGTGCGAGCTCCTCCTTGACTTTAGTAGCTCTTCCCCAACTTGTTTAATTTCTTCCTCTACTCGCCTCGCCTTGTCCTCAACTTAAGTAACCTTACTTTCAACCTTGGCAACCCTATTTTGAGCATGGTCTGCTCTCTTTATTGCAGCTTTTGCTCTCTTTTCATAAGCTTCGACTCCCTTTGCTAGCACTACCAAGTCTTCCTTCCTTTGCCTTAGCTTATCGCTCACCATCTGAAGCTCCAAAGCTAGTCTTGCCATCTCATGAGCTAGGGCATTCGCAGCCCTTTTCCTCACAGCCTTGGAACTCTGCAACAAAGCCTCTGAATGCTTGAGCTTCTTCTTCAGCTCAGCTGCCTCCCTGATCGCAATATTCAGGTCACCTTTGAGTTTGCCTTGCTCCTCTCCTAGGTAACAGCCTCATTACTCAGCTTAACCACCTCTAATGCTCCCTATAAACATTAAAAAGAGGGTCAGATCATCAACTAAGAGGAAAAAGAAGTTGAGAAAGAATGCCATTCACCAGTAAGAACTGGCGAACCATTAAGTTCACCAAAGGGCCACTGCATATCCCTTCTTCTTGGATGGGCTTTAAATGGGCCCCTAGGATCCGATTCGCATTCTTGAGAATAAAGTCAACGTATCTTAGCATCACTAGACCCAAACCTTCAAGTGGCTGCTCTGGCAAACCCTGAGACTCCACCTCCGAACCAACAGTGACCTCCTTACCTCTATCAATCTTTTGTCTTTTAACAAGAGGCTCATCGAAAGACCTTTCCTTAAGATCAGGAGACTCTAATAGACCCCTCTCAACCTCGAGCAGCTTTACTTGAGAAACGGGGGTTGAAGCTAACAAAATCCCCTCTATAGTGGCCAAAGAAGAAGGATCGCCTGCCTAGACAAGGCTCGAAGGGGTGACAGGTTTAGGACTGGGGGTGGCAGTAGGTTTTGGTTTAGAAAAGGAAGTAGGCGTAGAAAGATTAAGTCTACCTATATCTTTAGGCTGTCCAAAGTGCGCTGGAGCAAAGTTCCTATCTCCAGGAGCTCCGATATCTCACGAGCTGTCCAAAAGTTCACTATCAAGGGTAGGAAAAAATTCATAAGCTCGTAAAAGCTCCTCGTCAAACTTCAGGTCATTTTGGAAGTCCTTGGAGATAGCGAACTAATTAAGTACCTCAGCTTCCTCAACACTCAAGTCTGGTCTCTCCTTCCTGGTTCCTCTTGTGAACATAAAACAAAGCTCAGATTTGAAACAAGGAAAAACAAGTGCCAGCAATTAAACTGCATACTTTTTAGCCCACTTACTGGGGTACAATACAAATGAATGGTTACGAAGGTTCCTTAAAGAAGGGCAGGAAACATAAAACCAGCAGGTTTTATAACTCCCCACATTAGACTTTCCTTTGGCCTCCCCCTAAGGTAGAATCTTTTTGTATTTGGAAGGATAGCTTGAAAGGTAATACATTCCCTCCTGGAATCCAATGCTCTTAATACTAAAAAGGTGACAAAGGACTCTAGCCGAAGGAGGGGGAAGGCCATTTTTGGGCTAGACAAGCGCTAGGAAAATCAAATTATAATATGTGTTGGGGGTCAGCTAAGAAAGAGAGAGCTGAAGTGCATTCCAAAAGTTAATGATAAAAAGGGGCACCAGAAACATGAATCTGGTGACAAGGTGTTAGACATTGATCACAAGGTATCTGTTAGGGGGATGAGCCGTATGATCGCTACAAGCAAGCGTCAGAATGTGGCACCCTTTCAAGAAGCGATATGATTGAACAATCCCCCAAGCTCACCCTGCCTGACGATTGAAGGATGACGAGTGAAAGGGGAGCATTCAGCTTGTGTTTTGGGACCAGCATGAGCCTTGAACTCACTTGTGACTCCACCACTCCAAGAGGTCGTACCTCTCATGACGTGTTCCAGCCTCCCAGATTCTTCAGAAGTTTCGATATCCTCACTCACTATCTGGTGATCATGGCATCTACGAGATAGGGATATCTACACAAAAGAAAGGAAAATAAACAATCAAATCGCTAGATATATACTGACTCTCTCACCTAGGGAGTTCTGCTCTAAATCAACAGTTTCTTATACACCTCTAGTCACCAAGGCTCAAACACAAACACCTGGGAAGCCTAACCATCAAACCATTAAGGCCTAAGGAGCTAATAAGGGGGTTCAGATAGCAATCACAAACCCTAAATCCTACTAGCAAGCAAAATCGAAATGAATCACATAGGGAATGAAAGCAAAAGATCAAACAATATTCAGTAGCACATTAACAATGAATAGATAAAATACACGGGACTTTCAAAACTGAAACCATGAGTCGGGAAGAAAGAACTCACCATGCTAGTAAGGAAATAAAGTCAGGAGAACGAGCAAATAACTAACTTCTGATGACCTGAAGCTACGAGCCATGAATCTAAAAAGTTAGATTGGTTTCAAAAGCGGCAAACAACATTGAACGGTCACAAATTGGTCAAAAAGGAGAGAAAGAAAAGTCTGAATATCGGATTTTGAATGGCAAAGTGAGAGAAGGAAGAAAGAGTATTCCCAATTTACATCAGGTACAGTGCAACTGTTAGGTTCAAAAACTCTTCGTAAGACCCATGATCCAACGGCTCAACACAACTTGACATTAATTCTTGCCAAACTGGTAAAGGATGTTTTATTGAGCAATAATCATTGTACCACTCACAGAAGCCAAAAAATTGTAGAAATAGGCTATGGACTCAAGCTCGCAACGAGCTCATCTCCAGTTCGGGCACACCTAGCGAAATACGCTAAGCCCAATCTCAAGCTCGCAACAAGCTCATCTCGGGCACACATGGCACAATGTGCTAAGCCCCATCACTAGTTCGGGCACACCTGACGCAATGCGTTAAGCCCAATCTCAAGCTTGTAACGAGCTCATCTCGGGCACATCTGGCACAATGCATTGAGCCCCATCTCCAATTCAGGCACACTTAGCGCAATGCGCTAAGCCTAATCTCAAGCTCGCAACAAGCTCATTTAGGGCACACTTGGTGCAATGCACTAAGCCCAATCTCTAGTTCGAGCACACTTGGTGCAATGCACTAAGCCTAATCTTAAGCTCGCAATGAGCTCATCTTGGGCACACTTGGCACAATGCACTATGCCCAATCTCAGGCTCATAACGAGATTATCTCGAGTACACCTGATGCAATGCACTAAGCCCAATTTCAAGCTCACAACAAGCTCATCTCAAGCACGTCTGGCACAATGTGCCAGGCTTAACCTCCAACTCGATCGTAACCAGTCGCCCTCAACGAGCTCATTCCAGTTCAGGTGCACCCTGTCATTCACCAAATACTCCAACTCATAACCAGCTAAAGCACTCAGATGTATAAAGTCTGTTATCGATTAAAGCTAATTAACACAGTGTATGACAAGGAAAAGCTGGGAACATGGCAAACCTTGAGTGAAGGCTTTAACCATGTCAACAACTGCAGGTAAGGATTTTGCCAACGAAGAGCAACTCCTAGCCCGCAGAGCGAACTGAGAGTTAGGGGCTAATGTTATGGTTGTTCTTTGGAACCAAATGAACTGGGCTGACAAAGGTCTAATAGGCTGGTCAATGGTTCTATAGGCCGGTCTAGTAGAAAGAGGCCCATAACCTCTCGAGCGAGGTCACAAAAGCTAGACGGTAGCTCGCCTCAGTACGAGCTCAGGTTGCCGGGCGAGAGCAGAACACCTAGCAAGTTTCTTTCCATCTGTATTGCATAATGTCCAATCAGCAGCCTAAATCAAACTTCCGACCAACAAATTAGTCCCAAAAAAATCAGCAATGATTTGCCTTGCATTTATTACTCGACGCCAAGTATTTATTACTCACTACAGTCATAATGATAATTTGTACAGTTTGTCAAATTACATTTATGACCCTCTCTATGCCTATAAATAGGAAGGAGAGTCATTGTATTAATATATAGAGAAAATTTATGCAGAAACTCTGCAGAAATAGCCATAAACATATGTACTTTGCATGACTGTATAGTGAAATAACTGCTCAAAGCCAATACAATTACAGTCATCTTGATTTTAGCCAAACCATAATAAAACTCTCCTTGTTCTCTTTGTTCTTCCTTTGAATTTCTCGCCATCCTCTTACATTCTTTGCACTCTTAACAGCAATTTAGTTCTCAGAATCCTTGGTTGACCGATTACCAAAATCGACCATCAACAGTTCTTCTTTTTTTCCCCCTTTAATTTTATAAAAGTAATTATATGCCATTATTGATGGCTTTTCTTTTTGTTTCCGACTTGATTTATTATACCAAGATTAATGTTTAAAATATCCTTTTTTTTCTTAATTTTATCCTTTAAAAATAAATTTGTTCGATTTTATCATTCAATATTTTAATTTAAATTAATTAAATTATTATATAATTATTTTTTAAATTAATAATAAAAAAATTTACATAACTTAATAAAGTTATACCTGTAAGTTAAAATATATCATAGAAAATTTGATAAATTTAAAAATTTATTAATTTAATAAACTAACCCTAAATCATAAATTTCTTAATTTAAATAAACCCTATCTCATGAACTTTTTTTTCTTTTTTATTACAATGTTCGTGGACTCTCTAACTATTAAAATAAAACTTATAGATAATAAAAAATACATAAAAGCATATTTAGAATCATGAAGATATATCTAGATTCACAAAATACTGTGAGCAAAATAAAATATACGAAGATGGACAAGAAACAAGACTTTGTTCTTTTCAAAAGAATTAATTTATTAAAAATTTTAAAAATGTAAAATTGTATATAAAATCACAAAAACAAATTCAAAGCTACAATAATCATGTAAAAATTATAATAACAAATATCCATAATGACAAATTCAAAAATCCTGAGAAAATCTTTAAAGTAGGTCAAAGAAAGAGTCAGAAGAATTTTTTTTTTCTGTAAAATAGGACAAGAAAGTCAACAAAGAAGAGGCTTGAGGATATGCTATTTTGTCCGGAGAGAAAAAATTGTTAATTTAATTCATCTTTGGACATTTTTTTATACATTAATAAACATTTATTTTTTTAAATACATGTGTTATTTATATGTCATATTTTAATAAATATATGCTAATTTTTTAAATTATCTTTTTTATTATTAATTGAATAGATAATTAACAGTAAGATCTATTTCATTCACATTAAAATATTAGATAATACAATCAATAAAATTATAATGAAAACATTAAATTACCTTTATTTGAAAATTGTTGGATGCATTAGCTTCAAATTTTTATAATTTTTTATTTTAATGTCTTGAGTTAAAATGTAGACGCAAAAGGGCATAAAGTAACGTAACTTGGTTGATTGGCTGGATTGTCAAGTCAAATTAATAGTGGTCGGTAGGGTGTTTTAAATGGAAACCAGCAAAGCGCTGCTTGATATGTTCGAGTTTAATGATGATTGTATGAAATATGTGATCATAATAAAATTAAATTTTATAATTATATTTTATAATTATTTTATGTGAATTATAAATTAAACATTTATAATAGTAAAAAAAATATTTGAATTATTGTATTTTGTTTGTCTATATTGTTTGTTTCAATATGTTACCAAAGTTAATACACGATAACTTAGTCGGTGAATCTGAAATTTATAGAAGAATAATTGATAATAATTCTTTGTTTGTTCTGCGAGATGTCTGTCCTCTTGACCTT
>JANHAO010021772.1:0-12401 GCA_026873985.1 Saraca asoca
AGCTCTTGCATGTTTACTAATCGATGAATCATTTGACAAGAAATCACAAACGCAAAAATTTCACAGGTTTTACTTCCATATATAAGTTTTTCTTTTTCTATAGTTTTCTTTAAAATTATAAACATTTTCATTTTTTTTCTGGTGAAGTTACAAAATCTTTTATAAAAATTAATCTAATTCTTGTATTCGAATATACCACTTTTTAAAAATAATTAAAATTTTGCATGTGTATGTAAATATATATAAAATAGTAATTGTATTTTTTAAAAAGAATTAAATTAAATACATTAAGTCAAACAAATTCTTAAACCATACATGTACAGATTGACGCGTAAACGATATTGGGCTGTGGTGTGTCCCTTTCATAGCGAGCTGGGATATAGATGTAGAAAGGTTTTTTTTTTAATTTCCATGTCGACAAGCTAGACCCAACCAAACACATCATAGAATACAAAACGTCCATTTTAAATCATTGCAAGGATCAACACATTATCATTAACAGTAAAAAGTGAAAGTGAAACCCTTTAATTTCTGCCCTAACCTTATCTCATTAAAAAAAAAAAAAAATCCTTCAAATATCTTGAGTTTTATAATATTTTATTACACTTGTCGACATATATTAAATAATATAATTATGTGTATTAATTGACTTTTCCTTGTCCTAACAAATAAATACATAATTATTTATTATAAGCATGATTACTTTATTGGTACTTAGTTGTCACACAACAAATCACATGGTCATGCTCACAAAACAAACACATAAAATATAAAGGAGAAACCCAAAACTACCCTTTAAAAACAAAGTGCGAAGGCCAATCCAACGCAAGAAATTGAAGATATCTCATGGCTCCTTTCCACTTACCTTCTTATGCGGCGGAAAAGAACTATAAAAATGCCTTTAATTATAATTATCAACAAAATAGACCACTTGCATTGCAGTTGCCGACACGCATTAATTCCACTCCACCAAACTCCAAAAATGGGGTTTCAATGTGTATGCACAAAACCCTTACTCTCTCTAAATCACACAAAGGAAAGATGAGATTTTTAGTTTCATTGATCACATTTAAATTGTATAAATTAAATTAATAAAAAATATTAAATTAAATAAAAGAAAATTTATTAGTTTAAGTATTTACAATATATATGACAAAAAAAATTATAGTTTATAATTAATTTTTTCTTTTATTTTTTTTTTAATTTGTGTCATACGACAAGTTTGCATCATATTATGAATAATTTAGTGTAATGAATGTAACATAAAATCTTTAGACACTATACCAAACTTCAAGTAACTAATCAAATCAAAAGTTTTAATTTGATATATTTTTTATTCTTTAATTTTTGTTCAAATTTCAATTTTATTATTTAATATTTATGTAAAACAATAATATGTTTTGACTTTTAAGACAAGTGAATTGTTAAACACTCAGTAAATTTAATCATTTTTAGATTGAAGAATCTTGCATAAACTAATTGGTTGTTGATTGGATTAACAAAAAAAATTAATTAAATTTGAACTTTGCTTTTTTTAGGTAATTTTACTCACAAAAAAAAGTTTCAAAATTATCATCTTCTTTATCATAATAAGGGAAAACTTTTCTTTTCCATTGCATCGGATTGTTAAACCTTATTTACAACTTCATCTAATGAAGTTGGGTAATACTCTTATATATGAAAATTAAGGCATGGAAAATCTATGCGAACTTAAAGATGAAGATGATAATAAAGTTAAAATTTATTTTTTTGGAGTAAAACAATTTAAAAAAATGAATTTTTAATGCAGTTAATAGTTTGTCATAATTTAGCCAGCAACTCATTAGACCATAAATGATTATTTATTTAAGAAAATATGTAATTTATAAAGTATTTAATATTGGGTTGATTTTTAAAGTTAGAAGGTAAAATTAATTGAAATAAAAATTACAAGATAAAATTAAATTTTAGAAAAAAATTAAAGAATAAAAAATATATTTCCCACCGAAAGTTTATATCATAAATTAAAGTAGTCGAAGAAGCTAAGGAAGTTTACGACAAAGAGGTCAATTTATTCAATCTAACCCTACCCCATCAAGATTGTGGGAAGTAATCGTTGGCTTTTGTCGTTTAATGTACTTGGAACTTGTACAACACTACAGTAAAAGCCGTAGATAGTGTGATTTTGGGTGTGGTAAGGCATCAAAGGCGACATGAGAGTGAGATCCACTATGGATAATTATGAATTAATTCATGTTATTAAAATTTAATTCCACTTAATGAGAAGATTTGAGAAGTTTAATTGGACGGTGTCAAGTGCTGAATATGGCTGCATGGCACTACTAATAATGAACCCATATAATTAGACACATAGGCGCAGTTCCTAATTAACCATTAATTTATAATGTTTTACAGTAATATAGTATATGGGATTTGCCTTTTAGGGAATACCCAACCAATAAGTTCAAGGTGGTCCTATGTTTGACGTAATCTAATTGCAATTTAAAACTCCATTTCAGCCCATTATCAATCAAGAGAAGTGATTATATATATATGATAATATATATTTCATTTAAGTGGACTTTGTCCATTATCAAAGGTTACACAAATATATATTGACGTTTTGAATATTGCAATAAATATTTTTAAGTATTATAAATTTAAATTTAAAATATTATATATATGTTAAACAATTTATGACTTTCTCATTCTACACATCAATTCAAAACTCACTGCTATTTTCACTATAGTTAGGATATTCCTAATGCAAAATAATATCATCACATATTTACTATTACAAGGGCATGTCCTTATTGATGAAAATTTTGATATGAGTATTTATCGGGTGTGGTGTGCATACTTAAAAATTATAACATAAATGAATTAATAGTTTCTTTGGTGCAAGTAGCTAATAAATTAATTAATAGTTGATAAACTAATTATTAATTATTTTATTAGTAGTTAGATGAACTAATTAATTATATTAAAATATTTGATAAAATTAATTATTAAATTAATTTATAAATACAAGATGATATGAAAGGATATATCAGCATAACATATAAGTAAATTAATTTATATTTATTTTAATGATAAAATATATTAATGTAATCAAAATATTTAAAATAAAAATATTTAAAATTTAATTAATTATATTTTATGATATCATATATTTATTTATTCATTTACATATTATTATTTATTTATATTAAATTAATTGACATATGTTAAATATGCATTAAAAGCATATTTAAAATAAACATTGAAAGTGATGGTTTCTAATTAATTAAGACATGTGCTATTAATTAATCGAAAGAAAATAAATAAATTGGAAAATAATTAAAAACTTTATTTTAATAAACTATCTCCTATTTAAAGTAACTTCTTAAAAGAATTTTTTTTAAAAAAATATATATACACCACATACCTCCAAAATATAAAAAAGAACTATATTTGGCCAAGTTAATAAGAAACTAAAAATTAGTTTTTTTGATATGCCAAATACACATTAATACTCATTTATTATGTAGAAAATTTTTTTTATAAGACAATCTCATTTGTTTATATATAAGTTAATGACTTTTATTTCACTTATATATTTTATGATTAATAGAATAATGTATGGTGTTATAGTAACGGAGGAAATTAACTTTTTCTTTAAAATTGTATATGTTATTTTTAATTATACTATTTCTTTATAATATTGAACTAATATAATATTTTCTATAATTCTGACTAAATTACAATTTTAATCCCCTAGAAATGTAAGTTTTATTTTTAATTTAGTTCCTATTTAAATTTTATTTTTAATTTAATACTTAACAGATTCAATTTTTTTAAAATAAAATTCTTCCATTCATTCACCTCACATCTTGTTAATTATAGTAATGATTTAAAAATTCAAAATCTAATAAGGTATTTTCTAATATTTATATGAATACTAAATGTAACTTGCATAAGATAAGTGTATATGTGGATTAAAATAATATTTTATTAAATGATCAAAAAAGATCAAATTAAAATGATAATTCTATAACTCTACTTTTAAATTAAGCTCATGTTGTAGGTTTAAAATACAAAAAATGCCATGTAAGTATTGAAGGATAATACACTAGATTTTGACTTTTTGTGTCAAAGTTAGAAATAAATGAATAAAAGAATTTAATTGAACTAGATTGAATCTACTAAGAATTACATTAAGAGAAAAATTAAATAAAAATCAAATAAAAAATTTACATTCAAAAAAAATTAAAATAATATTTTATTTTTAATATGTTTATAATTATAAATATAACTAAATAAGATTATTTTTACGAAAATCATTTTTCATCAAAATACACAACTTAAGAGATGGAAGAAGTACTTCTATATGTACATATTTCGTAAACTGAACGATGAGAAATAGAAATTAGAAGCTCTTGCCCAGTGATTATTTACTATTAAAAAAATGATATTAATTTTGTTAGAATCCCGTAGAATTAAGTGACTATATTATTTATGAAATTAAAATCCTTAATGAACATTCATTTGATTTTAATAAGTAACACCATGTGGGATCGATGACGATTTTTCATTTTGATGAAAATGAATATTCCTATTCCAACGGATTATTCTCGTGAATGTATACGAAACATCATACGTCTTGAAACCTTTTGTAACGCGGGACCAATTAAGAGTGGATTTCGATTCGTTTGGCTTATAAATGAAATAAGTTTTACGGGAAGTTAAATTTTTTAGGACATAAATCTTTGTATGAATTTTTCAGAAAGTATTAAAAGTTATTTTGTTAACATTAAAAAAATAAAACTTCATAAAAAATAAGATCAAATATGATATTTGATTCAATTATATATTTATTAAAAAGTATTATTAAAGTAGTTAAAATATTTTACATGAAAATTATTTTTTTATTAAAATATTATATAATTTTTTAAAATGATACTTTTATCATTATTTAAATTTTGTAAGGATATTTTTATATTTTATTTTATTAAAAACACATAAAATAAAATTTAGTACGGGGGTTGAGTAAATAATTTTCTATATTTTGTGAGAAGTAGAACTTGTGGAAAATATAAATTCTTTTATTTTTTGAATCAATGATTAACTAAACAACTTAATTATTTCCTACTTTTCAGGAAGTTGTACTTCCTATGAAACTTTTTGTAAACTAAAAAATTCTTAGTGTCAATGAGGGAAAGAAAAAAAATAAATTATATAGAGGATCCGTTTGTTTTGACAAAAAACAAAATTTTATAGAAAGCACTTTTTTTTAATAAAATATATTTTTAAAAAGTAAATTGATTTTTGGTTGTTTGAACAACATAAGAAAAAATATCTTATCTTCTTCGGTGCATAAAAGCAAATTATTTTCTTTTATTGAAAAATATCATTGTAGATGTAAATTTCATCTTTAAGATTAAGTTGTATAATAATTATTTTATTATTAAAATATTTTTAAGATATAAGTTAATAAATCTTTATTAGTAAATAGAAAAAGTTAAGTATATTTTATACTAAAAATAAATTAAAGAAGAATATTCAAATCTTCTTTTCCATCTTTGCCATTTCTTCTTCATATTCAATTGACTTTGATCACTATTAATTATATTTATCAATTTTCTTAATTGTTTAAATACTCTCTCAATATAATTTTTAATATAATTATTAAATTGTCAATATTTATTAAAATAAAAGGATAAAAAGAAGATGGGATAAAAGAGTAAGAGAAAGGGAGAGTGAGGGGAGAAAGAGAAGGATAGAGAGAGAAAGAGAGAGAGAGAGAGAGAGAGAGAGTAGAAGGCACGAGAAGAGAAAGGAGAAAAAAGAAAAAAAAAATAAGAAAGAAGGAAGAAAAAGAGAGATAAAAATAAAGTAGTAAGAGAAGAGAGAGAACAATAGGAGAGAGAGAGAGGTAGAGAGAAAATGAAAGTAAGCATATATGAGTAAAGAGAGAAAGATAGGAGAGAGAGAAAAAATAAAGTAAAGAAAGGGAGAATATGATTATGTAATATAAAATGAGTTAAGAAAATAATTTCTTTTAATTAAAAGAAGAAATCACTTTCTCTTAAATACATTATTATTTTTTATTGATCAGAATATGTTTTTTTTTTTATAAACTAATTTTCCTATTAACTCCAAACATAAATAAGTTAGGAAAACATTTTTAAGAAAATATTTTCCCTTTAAACAAATGGATCCTTATTTTTTTTATAAATTTTATCTAGTTATACTTTATCATTTTAAAAATATATGTTCATTTTATTTATATTTATCTTTTAAATTTACACTCATTTTCATGTTAAAAATAAGAAAAATAATTAATAAATATTTAAAATAATAGAATATGAATATAATTTGTCAATTTTTTTATTTTTATTTAGATGAGATGAAATTGTAACATGAGAAAGCATAATTTGAATAAGTTTTTTAAAAAACTTCTCATTTTCTTTTACATTCAAACCAGTAGAAAACATAACTTTTTTTTTTAATCTTTTTTTAATTTTCATTTCTCTTTTCACCTCCTCACCAAATAAGTCAGCCAAAAATCAGTAAACTTTCCCTTTGTGTTGATTGTAAAGAGCTTGCTAGCCGTTCCAAATGCACGTTAATTGACGGCCAACTGGAAGTCAACTCGTGCAAAACGACACCACGAGAACGGACACGGCAATGGCCATTTCGTAATAACGCATTTATTGATGGGCATTTCAAGAAAATCAGACAAATTTTCCTTTACAAAATTAAATTCAACTAAAAACCTTACCTTCTTTGTTGTGATTCTATGTTTAAAATAATAGGAGAGTGATGTGAGAATATATCAAAAAAAAAAGAAGAAGATATAAATACAGTTACATTAAAATTCAAATCATGTGAGTGAAATTTGTCCTGTAATTATATAAATTATTTTTTATTTAGATAATAGTGGAGTTGGGGTAGTTCTTCATCGATGGCGGGTCTCATACGCATCTTGTTCCTTTGAAACCGAGACCGATCCAATTCTTCTAGAAGCTTTTGCCGGAGACCTCACCGGACGGCGATTGGAGCTCCTTTGTTGTTCAGTGGACTGCATACGCTGGTTGTTGTGAGGATCGAAAGTTAAAGGAACGTTTTTGCATTCGGTACTTGCGTGCATAGCAAGATGAATAGGGCTATTAGTGGGATTGGAAATGGAGGATTCAGTAGTTTGGAGTTGGAGTATATAAGGAGGCATCATAGACATGAAGCTGGGGAAAATCAGTGTAGCTCTGCACTCGTTAAGCATGTCAGAGCGCCTGTTCCTCTTGTAATCATTCTATTCTTATTGGATCTCTTTGATTGTGCATCTATGTTGACTTTCAGTTCTATGTGTATATAGAGATGTTTGCATGCGTCATTATGTTCAGATGGGAATATAGTTACTGAAATGTGTGTTTCATCTTACTAATAGTGATCTTTCGCTGAAGTTTGCTTCCTTGAATCGGTTGCTGATTTGAAACATAGATATATGACCTGTTTCTCAATGTTTGATTGATTTTTGTTGAAGAAATTTTCTACTTTTTCAACGTTATTTGTGGTGTATTATCTTATGGTTGACCTGTTTCTCAAGGTTCAAGACTAATCCTGTATTTTAGGGTCGAGCAGCAGATGTTGATTTATATTAGACACTTCAGTGGAGCATTAATTATCCATTTTAAAACAATGAAAAATGAGGTTGTGAATATTTATTCCTTGGGTTTCCCATCATACTGGTAAGGCAAATAGTATTTGTTGATTCATAACTCTTTTCTTAGCCCCCTGCAAACAATCAGAAGTATCCATTCCCAGGAATTTTCTCCGCAATGTGAAATTATGTTATAGAAGTTTGAGTTTTTAATGGGACTGATGTTTTTGATTGCTGCGAAAATGGATTGAAATATTGGTTAATTACTTTTTCCTTAAAGGTTCGATTTTGAAAATGAGTATGGTAGTGAAGTTCTATTTTCAACTAAAGCAAACCAATATTTTCTGCTATTTTTTTTTCTTTTCTTTCTGTGTTATTGCTACGGAATGAAGAGTTTGATGTCTCCTGACAATAATTTCACATGATGCAAAAACTATTTTGGTTAAGATCATCCTTATAAATGTCGTATAATTAATTAGCTTTCTCTGGGTTGCTAGGTGTGGTCCTTGGTGAGGAGATTTGATCAACCACAAAAGTACAAGCCATTTGTCAGCAGGTGTGTTGTGAGGGGAAACCTCGAGATCGGAAGTCTCAGAGATGTTGATGTTAAGTCCGGGCTTCCTGCCACTACAAGTACTGAAAGACTGGAGCTTCTGGATGACGATGAGCATATCCTTAGCATCAAAATTATTGGTGGTGATCATAGACTCAGGGTAAGATACACCTTACCATGTGACTTTGCCTGTTTTAATTCTTTTAGTGATCAAAGTTTGAAATTTCAGTTTAATTTTCGTTCTAACAATAAAGCACTTCTATTCCTTTCAGAACTACTCGTCTATTTTGTCACTCCATCCAGAAATTATTGATGGAAGGCCAGGCACCATGGTTATTGAATCTTTTGTAGTGGATGTGCCTGAAGGGAACACCAAAGATGAGACCTGCTACTTTGTAGAAGCCTTGATTAAATGCAATCTCAAATCACTCGCTGATGTCTCCGAAGGACTCGCTGTGGAAGACCTCACCGAACCAATTGATCGGACATAGGATCGGATGGTAAGAAGTGGCTGAGAACTTGGCTGCCATGAATGAAGTTTCGGGGGCTGTCCTATCTCGGAGGCTTAGGAGACGGACTGGCAATGGCGCTGCTTCCAATCTGTCACAAAGTAGCAGTGTTGTTCATTTGATTTGCTGTATTGATAATCGTATACCAATTTCTGTCTTCTGTAGTTAAAGGGACAGATCCTAGAAAGGTTTTTGAAACCAGTACGGTACAGGACAAAGACCAGGTGTTTTTGCTGATCTTCATGGTTTTGTCTCTGTTGGATGCTCTTTTTGTATACAAGTGCGGGTGAAAGATAATTTGTAGAATCTTTTTGATTAGACTAGCTGTAGACGTAGTTCCATTTGCATTTGAAGTAACACTGAGGTTATTCCCAATAATGTATTTTAACATCTCACTTGCCTAGCTTATCAGTTGTCACTATCTATTATTTAGGGCACTTTAATGGTTTGTTTGGATGGAGAAAATGGAGGGTAAAGAGAGAGAAGTGAACGTAATGTTCCAAAGAAATAAACTATAAATAAGAAGATAACCCTTTCTAAGCAGATCCATGTGGCAGGACTTTTGTATTGTGCATTGGAAGCGCAGTGCAGCCTCTGTGTCGAAGCAACGACCGCATGGCCTCTGAAAATTTCATCAGTTATGTCAACGAATATGACAATGCATCATAAGTTCCCTGGATTTTGATAAAAACTACAACAAAGGCCATTAGTGTGCATGCTGGTTCTGGTATTGGCAACTTCAGCTCCAATAAAATCCTTGATTTTTATTCTGCAACACCTACATAATGTCCTCATTCCAAGAAACAAACAACTTAAAACGTATGGTGAACACCAACCAAGAAAGCTGCACTCAACCACATTTACTTGTATATAGACATACTTCTTTTGACTCTTCAAATATATAATATATACATTGTGCTCCGTTCTATGCCCATAACATTGTGTTCCCTTGTGTATTTTTGTTTTATCTCTCTCTCTCTCTCTCTCTACAGTTTGTGCATTATCAACGAAGAAAGTTTCAGCCTCAATTTAGCTCTTGTAAAGTATATTTTGCATTTTAAAAAATAAAGTATGTTATAGTCTTTGAAGAAAAAATCAATGAATTAAAATTTAATAAATAACAAGTAATTGAAAAATAATTTTAAATTATAATTATTACTTCCTTAATGTTTTCAAGATGTAAATATCATTAAATATATGTTATATATCTCGGATTGAACTTCAATTAATGATATTATTTTAGACAATTAAATATATAAGATGATTTTAGTTGGCCAGGTTCATTTATCTAGAATGACTCATCTGATCTTCTCATATATTTAGTTAACTGGGGAACTCAATTCAAGTCAAACTTGAACCATAAAAATGAACTCTTGTGAAATTTCGAGCTGAACAAATTCATTAACTCTAGTGAACAAGTTACAAATAATAATAATAATAAGTACGAACCAATGAAAGATGCATATATTATATGTGCTACCATGGGCAATTAAAGATTTAATTGTCGTTCCCACGTTTCATCTCTCAACTCCACTCCTACATCGTATCACATAGAAATTGAATCACATTGAACTTCACACCTTTTTATTAGAAAGTATAATATTTATCATATTCACTTTTACACATAGGTTAAGCGCTTTTCCCAAAGATCAGACTGGCTCCCGAATTCTCCCAGTGTAATAAGCTTACTATCTTATTTTTAGATCTGAAAATTAATGGAAATAAGACTCCAATTTATTTTGTTTACAAACATTTTCTGTAAAAAAAACTTTCTCACATTTATTTGTATACAAATAAAATATCTTTATATCACCCACATATCTTATATAAATTATAATTAACAAAATAATAACATCATACTAGCAAAGAAAAATAAATTTTACTTTGAAATAATGAATATTATACTGCCATGCAATCTCACATATAATATTGAACAAATAAAATATTTTTTATAACCTTAATTTTTTTTGCAATTATAAACACAATGACAGAAATTTTTTTGTTTTTCGGCCAAAAACATTGAAACTGATATGAAAAAAACACGAAGCACTTTGTTTCACGGTTCCGAGACAAGAAGAGGTTCTCGACCAATGGTTATAAGATTCTTCAAAATCTCAGATTATAAATGACCCAAAAAAAGGGACAAGAATTGAACTATTTGATTTTAGATTCAGGATTGCATCTCCAAATGTACGCCAGTGTCACCAGATGGGAAACTTGAATCCTCGCTTCTGGAGATGCCAACTGCCTCTGCAAGCCAATTCTTGGTTTGTTTGAGATCCATAGGAAGTGCGTGCTACTGAATGCGATCAGATGGATAGGTGGGCGTGGTTGACGTCGGTGGTAGCATGTTATGATTTGGAAATTGCATCATTCCAGGAGCCATCTGTGATGGCATAGTGCCAGGTGGTGGCATGTAAGGATTATTATGCATTTGGAGCGGCATGGACTGAGGAACTGCTGGCCGGGCAGCGCCCCACCCAGTCTGGGGTTGAGACATCACAGGCTGACCGTGAGTTGGAGCATATTGAGCTCCATTATATGGTTGAGCAGGAGGGCCCATCATGGGAGCTGGTTGTTGCCCCAAAAGTGAGGGTTGGGAATTTGCAGTAGGTGCATTAGGAATGGTATAATCTCTGCTTCTATCATTATTGACCTGTATTCACAGAAAAATACTAGAACATTAAAACCTCCATACCCACATTGGAAGTACATCTCTTTAGAAGTGACTGACTGATCAGAGAGATTCACTTTGTTCATGCTTTTCATTTTCTATTTCAATCCCTACCACCACCCCCTCCAAAAAAAAAAAAAAAACCCTTATATCACATATTTGAAATAAAAATAGCAGCCAAGAAACCCATTATAAAGGCGTAATGCAGGGAAACGTATTGAAAAATAAGACAACATAAAGGCAAGGATACTAGGGAAAACTAGTAAACATCTAAAAGGAGGACACCATAAGAATATAAGAGAACCTATGCCAACCCAGAAAAGAAAACCAAAACTATGTTCTCAAGTTTCAAGTCTATTTTTTCATATCCTGTGAAGAAAATGGTCAATATTTGTTTATATAATAGATGGACCTGTTTTACGATAGTCTGAGATAATGTAGGTTGATTACCTTTATACTGAGATCAGTATGGCGTGAGTATGAGATGTGAAGCTTGCAGAATCCTCCATCATAAATGCAGTGTCCTTCCAAGGCTTCCTTGGCCACAACAGCAGTCTGAACATCTGTAAGCCATGGCATGTCAAGACCTCAAATATATATCCTGACAGTAATTACAAAATAAAATAAAGCAAGGAAAAAGGTTCTAAGTATCAATGAGACTAACATACATATATAACAAATCAAAGCCCTCAAGAAAAGCATTTACATTGTTATGTGATGCACAGATAGTTACCCAAAATCCTTAAAAGAACACGTGTATCTTTGGAAGAGGTTGGCATTGCAGATAGAAGTATTTTTCTTACAGATTCCTATCCTAAATAAATAATGATCAGCAATGGACCACCTTTGTTCTCAAGGACCATTATATCATGAGGCACAGAACTTTCCTTTCAAGGAAAAAACTGCACACAAGGGAATCCATCTACGAACAACAAACAATGGCACACTCAACACTTACAATCTCCTCAACATTCATAGACAATGGTTCATTTTCATAAAATCAGGTATGACTGGAGCATATTTGAATACTGTTCTTAAGTATACAAT
>JANHAO010021773.1:0-12405 GCA_026873985.1 Saraca asoca
GGGAATGTTTTTTTAGAAAAAGGCTACCAAACATGGGAAACTTTGTTTCCCAACTTAAGATTCCTGGGAAACTAAAAAGTTTCCTTCTACCAAACACCCCCGTAGTTTCATTGTCAAAATACACTGAAACTGATGAAGAGACAGAAACAAACAGCAAACACTTGAATATAAGCATAGCTCCAATGGTGAAAGAATATATCCTCCTCCATTGGGAATTGTATGTTGGATTTATATATATATATATATATATGTATATACACACACACCTTGCTTTTATATAAAATTTAGGAAAATATGTACTTTAAAATTTTAAAATGATATAAAATGACAAATTATTTCCTTAATTTTTAAAATTTTATAAATTACATCCTTATAATTTAAAGAAAATATAAAAAAATTAATTGATTATGAATTTTAATTTTAAACTAAAAAATACGTCACATAAGAAATGTATTTCTTCATTTATAAAACACAAAATTCAGATTAAATGTCTTATTTTATTATCAAAATATAAATTTTATAATTTAAATTTGAAAATAAATTGAATCAATAACATGCACAATGCTTACTTTATGCCTTACAATAGAATAGATAAAATCTTAATAATGTATATGCAATACATTGTTAATTTAAGGTTAAAACTAAGGACTAATTAATGTTTTTATTTTTTTTTTTCAATTTAATGAGTAATTTATAACCTAATTAAAGTTTGAAGGAATAATTTGTAAATTTTTAAAGTTTAAGAGATTAAATTGTTACTCAACAAAACTGTAAGTGTCCATAATGTATTTTTCTCCAAAATTAAGGTAAATTTAGAGAAAAAAGATAGTATTTTTTGTATTCAATTCCGATTAATGGTAAAACAAGCAACATACATTTCAATTAAACGGTGTTAAGATCGGTTGGTTGCAATGGAGACCTGCTACATTTCTCACAATTAGAGGGAGGAGAGTATGCAACACAAATTTAATAAAAATGAGAGTGATTTATTCTGAAACTTATCCTCTTTGGTTTCCAATTAATATGAAAAAAGTAAGACATGAAAAATATGAAATTCTTAAACTGTGGCATAAAGGTAACTAAGAAGATGACATCCCATGTACAAACGACCAAAATGGCGACAAGATTACAGAAAAATACAATGATCTCTCTTGTGATTTATTAAAATTACGTAAATATTTTTTGTAATTTCAAAATTTATAAAAATCTTCCACCATAGATCTTATTAAAGTTACAAATCTACACGGGCATTCCTTAGTTGATACAAATTACAGAAACACAAGTTCATGTTTCCTCAGATTCATGATCTTGAACCGTTGATAAGACCCACAAACTACCAAATAGCAATACAGTAAATACAGTTCATTATAGGATCAAAAAGACCCACCAGAAAGTTTCAGTCTTGGTGATTTGAAAATTCCTTCAGAAAATGGCCTCAGTAGCACCAGAAATTATTGTACATATTTTTAGTGTATCTTGTCCTTACATTGGCTTAGTTACATACATGCTTCTTTTGTTTACCAGAAAGTTTGTTTTGGACAGGAATTTAAGTTGTGATTGCATTGCAAAAAAATTGCAGACACAGTTATTATGATTTGAATTGCAGTAAAAAATACAATCACAGCTTCTATTAGGACTTTAATATTGCAGTTACAAATGTGATGTGCTCCCTCAATTTAATTCACTAATTTAGGGATAATTTGAAAATTTTGAATCTTTTGATAAATTATGGAGTTGTTTGGTTGACTTCTTGTGGAAAGTTAAATTTATTAAGAAGTAAGTTTCAGTATGAACTTTCCAAAAAAAGTTGAAAGTTATTTGATTGTCATTAAGAAAGTAATAGAACTTTTAAGGAAGTAAAGTTTCTCATAAAGTAAATTTTTATGCGATATTTAGTTTAAATATATACTTCTCAAGAAATATTATCAAAATAATTAAAATATCTTATACAAAAATTATTTTTTTTATCAAGATGTCACGTAACTTTTTAAAATGATACTCTTATCATTATTTAAATTTTATAAAGATAGTTTTATATTTTATTTCATTAAAAGCATAAGAAGTAGAATTTAACTAGAGGATAGGTAAGCAATTTTTAATGCTTTGTGAGAAGTACAACTTGTGTCAATTTTTAAGTTAGTGATCAACTAAATAATTTAAATATTTTCTACTTCTTAAAAAGTTATACATTTTATAAAACTTTTTATGAACCAAATATATTTACCACAAACCTCTTTATTAATTTCAGTTATATAATGACAATTTCAAAAACAAATAAATAATTTTAAAATACTTAATGTCCCATCCATTTTGAAATACTCAAAAGGGTAGAAAGGAAAGAAACAAACGAAGAAGACAAAATTCTGAGTGCTTTTAAAGAAGGCATTAATGCACCAAATACTTGTTGGAAGTTCACGTAGAGCGCTACACCTACCTCCCACTCAGCACCATACAAATACTTGAATTGTCCTTATAATTTTCGGAAAATCTAAGCACGGTTCTAATTTTTAGAAGGTATGGTACTTTTTATTATAGAATTAATTGTTTTTAAGTTTCAAAGCAGATGAAATTAAATAAAAAAATATATAAATCTTAACACAAAATGGTAAAATCTATGGTGAGAGCAATTCATTTCTCTATAATTTAAACTTCTTGAATTATTTTAATTTTTTGGCTCTCTCTTATGATATCATGAGACAGTAATACAAAATATAATAAATACTTTTAAAATGACATCTTTAACTATGCAATAACATCTGATTTTTTCTATTCAAACTCAAAATTTTATATATGTATTAAGTGGTTTAACAATTTTGATATATAAGAAAAAAAAAAAAAATCTTTCGATAGGCAATTTATTTGGTTGGTTGGGATGGTCGTCTTAGGGTGTTTCAGAGAAGCACGAGAGGCCTGCCTCATGCAGCTACCTGCCTACACGTCTGTTTTACATTAATTCACTCTCTGCTTCCACCTGCACACTCCACCCTCCTTCTCTTTTTTCTTCTCATTTACTTGGCCACAAAATGGGAAACTAGTTTGTTTCCTTGGTTTATTGAACAAACAGATAACAAAAAGGGATAAGCACACATTTTGTCAAGTATAAGGAGCTATATGCATATTTTCAAAGTTTTAGGGATTATTGCATATTATAAATAGTTGAAGGAGGTTCTATATAATTTATCCACATAAATAATAGTGTTTTTAACTATTGGTATTTTGGTCTAGTCTACTCAGGTTATACAAATAAACTGAGAAAATTTCTCCATTTTTAAAGCACTACTACAGATATCTTGTATTGCATAAAGTAAATAATTAAATCATACATGTAATTATATTTTGATATCTTGAATCTTGATTAATTGAATTACAAGCCAGTTAGGGATTGACTTCTTGTTTTACATGACAATACTCAAGAATTTTTTGAAGAATAAGAAATTAAATTCTTATATGCACAATATATACAAAATAATATGCATTGAACCAATAATCAAAGGAGAAAGAGAGAACATAAATAGATAATGCTAATATGTTATTAATTCATAACAAAAACAAACATTTTAACTAAAAAGAAACAATTCTGCAATATATATATATATATATATATTCCACTGAAGACATTTTAGAATCGTACCATTTTCCAAACGGTAAGTTCCACAGTTACATGGACATCAATGTTTATTGGGAGTGTGTATGGTACTTTTTTCAAAAAGAAATGAGAGATAAAGCTTGGGAATCAATAATCAGAGCTTCTTTTTGATGATGAGTTAAAATGGACTCCCATTTGAGACCTCAGACGTTGGGATTTAGATCCCTTAATTTATAAAGAAATTTATCTAGGGGAATTTACATAAACAGGTTGCATTTTTTACTTGTTGAAATCGACAAAAATTGACAGTCCAAGAAATTGAAGAAATCTACATCCATGAAATTTATGCGATTTTATTAATTAGATCCTGACAATAGTACAATGGATGTACTATACATGCCTTTTCTTTTGAGGGGCATCAACACAGACTGTACTCTCTCTTGTCAACAACATATGAATACAAATAATTCAGTGAGTAAACAGTCTGGTTGTTGTGTCAGATGCATATCTAGATAGCACCAATAATTTAGAGTTTGGAAGTGTGAGCCGTAACCTTACTCAAGGCGGTTGCAGCTTTTGAACCGGATGGACGTCCCAAATGCTTGCTGATGAAATCCCCAGCCAGCATGAGCTTATGAAGGTCCACATTGGTCTTCACTCCCATTCCATTCAACATGTAAACAACATCCTCTGTGGCAACGTTCCCAGTTGCTCCCTTGGCATATGGACAACCACCGAGACCGGAGACAGATGAATCCACTGTGCTGATCCCCATCTACAAAGTAATATACTATTTTTAACAAAAATATGAACTGTATCAAAACACATCAAGTAACTGGAAATTTTCATTCTTTGTACTACATCTTGATAAAATAAACATACATAAGCTAGGTTTAGTGTGCTGGAAATACCATTTGTCATTGTGAAGTATAAAGAGAATTATCCTTTTACTTTGCAAATCAATAAAATCTTTCTTGGCAGAAACAATCAAACTGGAAGCCTGCTACCAAGGGCTATGCCATAAAATAGCTAATCCAGTTCTTTCCAAGTCTCAGACTGAAACACAGAATCCAATTTCAAAACCAGTGGCAACTTCAAGCTGGTTGATCCATTTTTGGTAAATGCCAATTGAAAGAACCTTCCACATTAGTTGGTATTTTAAAAATGAGTTTTTATGTTCAAAAAAAGAAAAAATTAACATTTTAAGTAAGAACCCAAACAAACAAGGCCATCATGATTCCTGAAGAAATGCCAGCTTCCGTGTCAAAACAGTCATTTACCTGAAGTGATACCAGAGTATTTGAAAGAGCCTGACCATAAGTGTCATGAAAATGGACAGCAAGCTTGTCAGCTGGAACGACATTCAAAACAGCTTCAAGCATTGGAATGACAGCACCTGGAAAGATAAGTAAGAATAAGTCCAACCAGAAAACTTGATAAACCAAAGTAGTCAGAGCAACTGTAAGTACCAACAACAAAAGTTAAATAGAGTGTAATTTTATTGTACAAAAGATATTTACAGTTTTAAGAAAAGCCACATAGTTAATAGTTTTTTTGCGATATGTATGACTGAGTTAAGAGGGAAACTGCCCCCCTCCATGCACTGCCAATAGACTAACATGACTTAAGAAAGAATATGGCTTTGCTATACGAATCATCAATTGTTACTCAGTTCAATGATTCTTATCATATTAGACACATCATATTTTGACGTAGTAGATAGATATACAAGAACTGGAAACAAAGCTGATATTACACACAAAATAGTAGCAATCCAAACGACAACATGAGACAGTTCCAAACATTACCAGCTGTACCAACACCAATCGTATCACCTAGTGAAATCTCTGAGCAACCCATATCATAAAGTTCTTTTGCCACGTATGCTACTTTATCTGGAGTGATAAATCCTTCCATAGGACATCCCACAACGCATGATACATATCTATGGTATAAACTCTGTCACATGACTACTCATATAGCTTGCTAATGAAGAAATCCAAATTTAAAGTGGAGAGGAACACAAGAATTGTCAAATACTTGGAAAGAAATAATAAACACGAAATAATGAAAGGAAGACTATAAAAGGATAACCAGGCCATATGTAATACTAGCTGCAAACCAGGATTAGTGTCTAAATCATCTTTTGCGTCCACATTCAAACAGTTAATGCAACTAGAGATAATTGTTGACACAGTCCAGCAGGAGGCATCAAATAATATCATCTTAAAAACCTGATCAAAAGAACCTCAGATAAAAAGGAAATCAGACGGTTCCTTTCTCCTGATGTCTGCATAGTTGAAAGCAGCCATGAAAAATATATAATCCCTACTGCTACCAAAAACTATCTACGTGGCAATAAGTACTTCAGCTCAGGAGTTATCCCTCAAATAATGAATGCAATTATGCAAATTCCTTATTTCTTCAACATAGTATAAATCCAAGGCAAAGTGGGAAATAATTATGAATTTCTATTGTCTTTATCAAAAATATTGATGTGTTGGAGAAAACAGTTGTCCATATTCCATACCTCAACTTTTAATTAGGAAAAAGCACAAGCAACTTCTGAAACTTTCAAAAAATTTATAAATTTTTCAGTAATGCAGAATAACAATAAACAGTCAAAATATATACCCACGGACAGGGATTGAGAGGTTTCTTGCAGCTAAAGCAACATCCCGGTAACGAGCAAGACTTTCTTCAACAGTACAGTTAAGATTTGCTTTAGAGAATGATTCAGAAGCTGCAGGAAAAATGGCCACTTCCTTAGCTCCAGCAGCAACAGCAGCCTCAAAACCCTAGAAGAAAGAGTAACATAATCTAGCCACTCCGAAAATATTCTAAATCTAACTAGAATAACATGTTTCATTCACGATAATTCTTACTTTAAGATTTGGTGTTAACACAGGAAAGCTAGCACCTTCAACATTCTGAATTGCTGCCATCACATCCTTTGCATCTGCTAGCTGAAGTTCAGTAACAATAATGTGCAGAAGTATGTCAGAGGATCATGTCCTTAATGGTCATGTCAGAATCAAGATCTAAAAGACTAAAGATTATCTAAAACTGAAAGACAGTTTAAAATGTACAGCAGAGACCAAGAAGAGCACTTAATGTACTGTAAGCAGCAGATTGTGTGAAGATCCAAAGCCCAAACATGTGCAAATACAGTCAGAAATTCTCACTCAAATATTTCTAAATTGCATTGCAATAAGAAGTTCAATTATTGAAGTATAACTTCTCCTTATTGCCACTTTCATTGGGCAAAAGCAAGACTATACTTTCACATATGATTTATACATTAATCTGAAAATATGGCTACTTATGATACAACCCCTCTTATTCAAATGGAAACCAATAATCCAAGCTATGGCCCTTCTGTTCGCTCATGCTTTAAGAAATATTATAGATATATATATATATATATATATATGCACTTGCAAAACCATATCAATCCAATGAGCAAATAACATCAAGTAAGCCTACACGAATTCAAAGCGACATTCAAATACAGAAGCCTGGGCAAGTCATGGAAAGTTACAAGGAAAGGCTCCATCATTCTTTACGGGGAAAATGAGAGCAGAAAAAGCAGTATGGAAAAGAGAGACAAAAAAACAGAACAACCTTTGGATACAGCAAATTTAATAGAGAAATTAAGGAACCGTGAGAACATATACCAAAGACAGGTAATAACGATAAAGAAGACTAATTGCAATCCTATCAACTGTTTCAAGGAAAACTACATCTGTTGCTACCTGTGGTACCCATTTTGGTGAGACAAAACTTGTCGCCTCAACAACAGTCAACCCAGAAGCTACTAGCATTTTTATCAACTCAACTTTTACAGCAGTAGGAACAATATGCTTCTCATTTTGCAATCCATCTCTTGGGCCGACCTCCACTATCTTCACATATTCTGGGATACTTTTAAGAAACTGAAGCAATTTATATATTTTTAGATTTAGAAGTCGTCAAACAATGAGACAAACAGAATGAAAGGTCTAGATGTAGCCAAAAATTTACTTAGACATAATCCTCAGAATATTTTTTCACATGAGGTTAATACTTAATTGTACAAAATAAAATGTTAAAAGTAAAATAGATTTTTCTCTGTCATAAGAAAATGTTCAACACGGCTCCTCTAACTACATACTATTTATGTAGTTCAATTCCTCCCAAAACAACTAATTTTAAGTCAAAATACCATATAGTAGGAAAATATATGCAAGATCATGCATACCTTACTTGAGAACTCCTTTGTGAATCTATCATTGTGATGGGAAGTAAAATGACGATTTATCAAGTGGAAAGCATCATGACCTTTATTACTTGTCCTAGAAGTCCAGCCCAGGCATTGAGATACTTCATTCATATTCACTCTGTCAAATGCATTTCTCGTTTCTCTCATCCTTGTTAATGGCCCCGTGCAGTCATGACTAGGAAGCAAAGAAAAACACAATCAAAGATAATGGACATTCTATTCTTGAAAAATAAAAATAAAAAATTATCACAAATAATTAACAGGACATAAGAGCAGACAATATAATTTTATCATCATAGTTCTTAACATACATATGATATAACTTCTATAAAATTAACCTGCCTTGCCAATGGTCAAAGAATAGATGCAGCAACAAGTAAAGAGCACAAGGATTAATCATAGACGAGCCTGATCCAAAAAGCATATCAAACCTGATTGCTGCATACCAGTTATTTGAATAAATCATTATAATGAACCAACTATGCATGTGCTTGTCGTGGATAGGTTCAGTCCAAACAACATGAAAATACATGTTCTGATCAGCACAATTCTGATTGATAAAAGAAACAGCTATGAAAACATTCCAAGATAAATAAACAAGAAACCAATCAGCTGGGTCCATAGCATTCTTCAATAAAATAGACCTGGAAAGAACTTATTCAGAAGAACATGACCTGCCCTTGAAATAGTCAAAACTCCTAGGTAAAGCAATCAGCATCTAATAACAAAATCAAAAGATCGTATCACTCGAAATTGATCATCAAAACTCCCAGGTAAAGCAATCAGCACCGTAAAACAAAACCAAAAGATCATATCTCTCGAAATTGATCATTCTATAATAGGAACATTACTGAAAATCTGAAAATTTTCTGCTGTGATCGACACAGAAGCGTCACTAAATCCAATAAAAATGAAATAAATGGCTTACTTGCCACTTTTCTGAAAATCGTCAGCTCCTATTCCATTAGCTTCATTCATGCCAGAACAAGTGGAAAATGTGCAGATTGTATCAGCCCCGGCCTTTGACAGCCCAGCCATAAAATGAGGTTCCTCGATGTGTGGTACAGTCAGAACATGTAGACGATTAAGGAAACTTCCTCTTTGCAGAACATTACGCATACCCTTTTTCGAAAGCATTGGGTCACGAAAACCAGACTTATCCGCTGAGACAGCCTTTCACTTGCAAATGGTGAAAGGCACCTAGCTCAACCAACAACAAGAAGTGAATGAAATGCACTGATAAGATAATAATTCTCAAATTAGCATGATAATGATGAAATAAAGCTCATATCTACAACCACATCAACATCAACATCGAAGAATCTAGATAAACAAAAGCCCAGAAAGCAGCTTGTTCAATCATTGCAACCAAACTCAAAGGATTGATGCTAAAAATACAAAATTTATGAAGAATTGTTCATGGGCAATTACCTGAATCGTCACAGTAGCTTTGATATCTGATCGTCGTTTAGCATCGGAAGAGTATGGGCTTTGGAGTGAAGGAAGAGCATGTTGTTATCAAGTTGATGACTGCGATAAGGACGAACGACGTAATGCGTTGTAGATTTTAGAATAAAATATCCAAATGATTAATGCTGTGCGTTGGACTGTATTTTTAAGGACAGAGTATTATTATTGTGTACCATGTTACCACGTTTCTAATTAAAAGTGTCTTAAATTAATTAATTCATGTCTAATTCATTTTCAAATTATAATTTAAGGTTTTGCTTGGGTTGTTCCATAAATATTGCGTGTTTTCGGGAAAGAATTATAACTCTTTATACAAAACTTGTAACCAATTTTTTCATAAAAAAATCACAAATATTTAGGGTGTGAAATTATTAGTGTCATAACTAAATTTTTACATGATAGGATCAAATCTTTAGAAGATCATGAGAACTCGTTTGAATAACATGGAGCAGAAGTATTTCTGAAAAAAAAAATAATTTTAAGATAATTACTTCTAGAAGAATGTGTTTTATTTTTAGAATACAACTTAAAATTACTTTGAAAAAAATTATAAATTTATATATTATAAAAGAATTATTTTTATAAGAATAAGTTTTATTTTTAGAAATGTGTTTTAACATTTATTAGATTAAATGGAAAGGCATTCTTTAATACTTGAGGATAAGAAAATTTTCTTACTTTGTGAGTTAAGAAATAAACATAAAATTTAAGGTAAAAATATATAAATCTTTATTTATAATTTTTTTTTCTCATATATAAATTTTTGTGCTTATATTTTTCTTATCATACAATAAAAGAATATCTTAATTGTAAACATGTTATTTTGAATGCGTTCAAAGATTAAAATATATAAACAAGGGGGATCGATATTCTTACAAATATTACAAATATATAAAAATTAGATAGCACTTTATCATAATAAGGGCTTCCTGTGGTGTGGCTCCCTCATCAGTTACAATTTTCATAAAATCTTACTATTTTTTTTCGTAAAAAAATAATTAAATTGTAGCACAAAAATATTTGAGAGTTGTATAAAAAAATCACAAAGTTTTATGAAAATATTATAAAAGTGTATATTTATAAATTTTTTTTCAAGTATGCACCAAAGCTTAATTCTATAATTTATTTTCAACCTTTCTTATTATTAATTGAGACACTATCTTTTTAAGTAAATTCACTGTAAATTGCAGACCCTAAGAATAAAAATAAAAAATGAAACTTTAACATGTGGGATGCAATGTAAGTTCTTCCAAGTAGAAGTTAGGAATTCCCTACATAGAGAAGCAACTGGGATTGTGTGGTTAAGAAAGTTTGTCCTTTTGTCTATTTAGTCGTTGCAGATTCGAATTTCATAGGGCACTTTGAATATAAAATTTTGAATCATTCTGCTCGCACATTAGTTTTTGTTGATGCAAAGGATGATGTAACGATACTTTTGATTATTAAAAAAATAATTTTATAAAAAATTTGACCTTTTAGTGTTTTTTATTATTTAAATATTTTTTGATTGCATTAAAATTTATATTTAAAAAACATTGAAATTATTACTCAATATCAAGTTTAGACTTTCATAGTTTTAAAGTACTAGGGATTCATGGTTATGGAAATAGCAACAAAGGAGAAAAGCTAGCAAATACAACTCAGATAATTTTTATGAGTTATATATAAGGATTCAATTTTATATTTAAGTAAAATACATTGCCCTCCCTCGAATTTTATGAAAATTACATAGATCTCTCCTATTGTTTGAAACCCTGTACCGTAATCCAATAGATAGCCAAACATTAGAAACATTTGATTTTTTATCTTGTAATATCTAATAATTTCATTTTGTTTATGGAAGATTTATGAAATGGCCGAAATACCCCCAATTATAATTGTTGTTGAAGGAAGCCATTTTATTTTGCAAAACCTAACTTAGGTTACAGTAAAATTCTCCTGTGCTTTGCTTGGGTGAGTGGAAAAAAAGAGAGGAAAGAAAAATGAGAGGAAAAGAAAATGTATTTTGTTGATTGATTGAGTGAAAAATGAGAGGGAAAAAAATGGAAGGAAAGAAAATGAGAAGAAAAGTAAAAATAAAATTAATAGAAAGTAAAATAAAATTAGTTAAACTATGATATTGCATAACATATGGTTAAAATATATAAATATTATAATGCATAACATATGGTTAAAATGTGTAAATATTACAATGAATCCATAGTTACATTTAAATTTCATTTGAAGAATGAGTAAATAAAAACTATATATGAAAATTATAACAATTAGAACAAAACAACCAACCATCCTATTCAAGATCGTAATTTAGATTAAAGTATTTTTAGAGAGTTTGTTAATCAGGAGATCTGTCTATATTATACAAATGTTTTCCATTATCTTTTTTTTTTTTAAAAAAATTGTTAGAACCTTGGATTTTTTTTATAAGACACAATGGCATAAACTATTAGCATATTTGGTTTATTGAAATATATATATATATATATATAATTACATAATATAATCTAGAGTTCAATGTAATAATAAGGAGATTAGTTTTTTTTTTTTTTAAAAAAAAGACAGTTCCAAGTCCTTTCTTCATTAGATAATCCATAGTTCAACGCAATCCTAAATAATAAACCATGATTTGTCCACTATTCAATAGTAATACCAAGTGGATTAAATTTAATGAATCACAAGTGACAATTAATAAGTTGTTTACTTAGTAAAAGAATAAGCAAAAACTTCATTTGATGCAATTATGGCACTGCTGCCTAATATTAGGACTACAGGACTTGGAAAATACCGTCATCTTACAATGACGGAAAACTCAAGCTTGAATTATTACTTCAATTTCTTATTCTTCACTCAATGTGAAATCAATGCACGTTACAAGAACTAAATATCTATCAAATTACACTAACATTTCTTCATTTTCTTAGTTCTGAAGTCATGTTTGTGTTAGTAAAGATGGGTACCCTAGACCAATTTGATTGAGTGTTATGGCATCTACAACTAAACATTCTGTGGATTGGATATTATAGGGTGAATATTCATCTTAAAATGCATATGGTTCATGCATATATAAGATGAAGCCCATGGTGAGAAGTTA
>JANHAO010021774.1:0-12411 GCA_026873985.1 Saraca asoca
TAAGATATGGTTATCTAAGGAATTCTCCATGAAAGACCTTGGGGAAGCGACCTATATTCTTGGTATTCAGATCTATAGAGATAGACCGAATAGATTGATAGGGCTTTCTCAGGCCACATACATAGACAAAATACTGAAAAGGTTCAGTATAAAGGAATCTAAGAGTGGAACCTCTTGGTTCTTCATGGCATTCATCTATCTAAGGAAATGTGTCCAAAGATGCAATGTGATAGAGATCAGATGCAAAGGATTCCATATACTTCGGCAATTGGGTCCATAATCTATGCCATGCTATGTACTAGGCCCGATGTTTCATTTACTTTGAGCATCACCAGCAGATATCAATCTAACCCTAGTGAGAAACATTGGATTGCGATCAAAAACATCCTTAAGTACTTAAGAAGAACTAAGGATCTATTTTTAGTTAATGGAGGTTGTTCAGATCTAATTGTCTATAGCTATTCAGATGCCAGATTTCAATCAGATAGAGATGATAGCAAATCCCATTCAGGTTGGGTATTTATACTAAATGGTGTAGTGGTTAGTTGGAAAAGTTTCAAGCAAGAAACAATCATAGATTCTACAACAGAGGCCGAGTACATTGCTGCTTTGGAAGCAGCAAAGGAATCAATTTGGATTAAGAAGTTTGTCTCTTAGCTCAGATTGGTTCCATCCATGGATTATCCTATAACATTGTTATGTGATAACAATGGAGCTGTTGCACAAGCTATTGAACAATGGTTTTATCAACTATCCAAACATGTATTGTGGTGTTATCAAGAAGTGATGTTAGTATTGAGAGAGTACCCACACAGGATAATATTCTTGATCTATTGACCAAGATGTTGGCTTAAAAGAAGTTTGAGCAACATGTATTGTCATTAGGTTTACGCCATATGACAAATTGGCTCTAGGTCAAGTGGGAGATTATTAGTCTGAGATAGGTGCCCTAGAGCCAATTGGGATTAAGCTCTAATGTATCTATGACTATACATTCTATATTGATTTGATAATATGTAAAGGTTGCTTATTCATTTTACATTGCATTTCTTATTTATTGGATATTAAGATGAAATCCATGGTGAGAAGTTCATTTAATCAATCCTATAAAGGGTTATAGGATTATGAGGATAATTATTAATGATTTATAACTTCTGTACCAAAATGACAATAGTCAAGATCTAATAATTAGGCGTTATTAGATCCGTGGAGACTAGACGAGGTGGTGATTTCTCATATGATAAGCAGCTAACTTCACAAGCTGAGATGTAAGAGAATTATATCTGAATACACATGTAGACACAACTCAATTAGTTTTGAGAAACATAACTGACAATCATGATCTTGTCGGACCCAATTAGAGATACTATGTGGAGCTGCATCAATAGTTAATCTCCAGTGGTGATTGCATGACTAATCCTTTGACTTGAGAATGAGGGATATCTTTTACATGGAAGGTTATACTTTGACCAAGTCAAAAGTGACTCTATTCATGAGAAATGATAAAGGCTTAAGTTGGGTATTTTTGAAAGTGCAGTAAGATATTACCTAATCAAGAGAGGATTCATTACCACTCTTTAGAGTGATATCTGAGGCCATTCAACGAATTAGTTTGACTGTTTAAATCCTTACACAAGGTTGAATCGAGACTCAAATTGGATTTGAGTGCTCGGATTCATTTAAGTCAAATAATTCACAAGGTTAAGAAACTATGATTAGTTATAAAGATTGACTTTTATCCATACCTTTGACTAATCTAGATATAGGTAATGAAAGGATTCAATCATGCATTGACATCAGCCACAGATAGGCTTATCACCATTGATGACTCTCGTCAAAATTTGGGTAGTTATAATAGCTTGCTAGAATCCGATTATAGCTTAAAGTCCACAAGTGATTAATTTGGAGAAATTAATTAAAATTAATTGGATTAATTTTGCATGCCTTCAAATGAATTGAAGGGTATTTTGGACTTTTGCCAACATTTTAGGGGCCTATCGGGTCACACGTAAAATGAAAATGAGTTTCGACTGTAATTTGAATATATTTGATATCCAGGGACCAAACTATAATTTGGACAAATTGCAAGGATTGGAAAATAGTTTTCTAGTAAAGCGAAATAGCGTCGTTTTGGCCAACGACCTATTTTTCCTGTGTAACGCTACGTTTCAATGTGGGAGAGAGGCCAAAAGGGAAAACAGATGTCCGATTAGCTCTACTAGGGCTTTTCATGGTGGTCTGATCTGATTTTTAAAGCCAAAAAATTGATCTTCCTCTCCTGCTAGCATGTGGACTGGGATCAAGACCTCAAGAGTTAAGGGTCATTTCTAAGAGTTTCTAGGGTGAACCACTGGTAGAGGTTAAGACGAGTGGACTGACTTTTCGATGGAGTTTGAGCTGTCTTCTGCTACATTCAAACTCGGCCAAAGGTTGGTAGAGCTTCTAATTTCTTGTATATGTGGTTGTTACACTCAATTCCAACTAGATCTAGGTATTGCTTAGTTAGGGTTTGAAAATTTTTTTATTTTTCCCATATATGAACACCGAGCAAAACCTACAGGATTAACAAATGTGAAAAAGCTTTAAAAAAATTGAAAAAAGTACTTGCCTACACCACCCATACTTTCTTAACTAGAGCCTAGTGAAATGTTTTACTTATACTTAGTGGCACCCAAAGGTGCAATAAATTCAATGCTTATTCGAGAAAATGATGAGGGCAAAAGCCAATATATTTTACAAGTTGAACATTGCATGAGGCAGAGATAAAGTACTAGAAGATAAAAAAGTTAGCTTTTGCTCTATTCTCAGTATCCAGGAAGTTAAGGCTTTATTTCCTAAGCCATTAAATTATTGTTTAAATAGATGCTCCTATCAGATAAGTGCTCCACACACCTGATCACGCTAGTCAACTTGTGGCATGGATAGTGGAACTCTCTAATACAAGCTTATATATGAGGAAAGAAGAGTAATGAAAGTATAAGCATTAGCAAACTTTGTAGTCAAAATGACTAAAGAAGAGGAAGATGAGTTGAATGACCAAGAGTGCATCTTTTAGAGAAAATCCTACAACAAGGTGGTGAAAGAAGGGGACACATGTAGCCAATTGATGACATCCTGGTTGAACACAAAGAAAGAAAGGGTATCATAGTTGCACGATCGTTCATCATCCTCAGTGGGTTGAAGCAAAATCCCTATAATAGATTCATTAGTTATATGAATTTTTTTCCTAACTCTTAGATAACATCCAGATTTTGCTACTCAGAAGAGGGTGATACTATCTTCACATATGGATGGATCCATTTCAGGTCATATAACACTGCATCAATCAAGTGCACTCGCTTAACTCCATCTCATCATGAGATCATTTAGTCATAATCATTTAAAGTAGTCAAGTGAATTGAAAAGCAAGGTTCTTGAAAGAATATTCCCTAAGGTCTAAGGATGACAATGAGTTAGTGTCAGATAAGAAGTCAATAAGGTCCCTTAACCTTCCAAACATGGAAAGAAAAATATGGAAAGTTAAGACCACTTTCAAAAACCAAACAAAAACATAAAGATTAGGTTAAGCAACGTAGGAGAAAGCATGTAGGCAAAAGAAAGATGAATCTATTTGAATGACAAAAAGGAAGTAGGTGAAGGTCCACAAGCCAAAAAGTGGTATCCAAGAGAGAAAAATATAGAAGTTAAGCAAAATGCAAAATCTAGACATAGAAATGCAACTATAGTCCTATAGCTATCATACATAAGCAAACAAAGGTTTCAAAAATGACTTCACACACAAGTACTAGTAAGAAGACTAATAGATCCTATGAAAATGTCAATGTTTCAAACCTAACCCTCATAAAAACAATGAAAAGCAAAAGTAAGGAAATGGTCTTACCTAAAGGAAAATTTACATGTTGCCAGAAAAGCACCAGAAGATAACCAAAAACACAGAGAAAGCTTGGAGACATGGAGAAGAATACTAGGAGTAGGAAAAATTAAAAGTTTAGAAAGGCAAAAACATCTTTCAAAACCTTGTTTCATTATTTGAAGAAAAGCACATAGATGATCTAATAATTGGGACTTACCTTAGGAATACGTGCATAATAATTACTAATTTTAGAACAACTATCCTTTTGCAAGCATTAGGAGGTGAAAAGTTGCCTTTTGTCAAGCAATAATGCTTGAAGATAAGGAGGCAAATAAAATTGCCCAAAATTAACTCACCACACTGTAACTAATTAACTGACCAACTGGCAGTCAAATGGCCAAAATTCACTAAAAGCAAGCTCGCAACCAAATGACTACTCAGGATCTCATACAAGTTAGTGCCCTCAAGGGCATATATGAGTGGTGTGACTATGCTATCAATTGTAAAACAAGAATCTCACTCACACTAACAATGCATCATAAACATGTGGACACTCTCCATTCATCTAGAAGCATGAAAAATGGTATGATCAAAGCCTATATAAACCTTACATATCATTCTTACATTGGATGTTAGTTGGTTAGACATAGCAACTCACATTGAATGCAATGTAGAAGAGCCTACAAATAGAGATGCCCATAAATTTTATAAAATGCTAGAAGTTGTACATTAACCATTATGGACAGGTTGTACCAATCGTTTAGAGTTGTTATTAGCAATAAAGATGTAAAGCATAAAATTTGACGTCAACTTATCATAAAATTCCTTTGATCAGAGTATGTAATTAATGACTGAGACACACCCACCAGATAATGTTATTCCTCCCAACTTTTATGAAACATGGAAGTTAGTAAAAAAGTTAGGATTGGGGCACAAGGAAATAGAATGTTGTAAAATTTATGGTTTGCTTTGGTATAAGGAACAGAGGATAGGCTAGAACCAAAAAAAAGTTCCATTCAAGAGAATGTATTATCTACCCTTAATTCCTAGGTTGCAAAGGTTGTATGCTTCGATGAATTTGACTCCTCATATGATATGACATCATGAGAATTGAATAGAGATGAGCATTACCAAAAGGTTGTATGCTTAATTTCTAGGTTCCATTCAAGAGAATGTATTATTTGGCCTTAATGCCTAGGTTTTAAGGGTTGTATGCTTTAGAAATAATTTGACCAAAAGTACACACAGTTTGTAGCTAATCTTTGAAATGTAAGAGTTGGGTTGTGTTTCGATAGATTCACTACATTCGATCATAAAATTACTTCGTATTCATATTGGCCAGTAATAGTCACTCCTTATAATTTGCCTCTAGATAAGTGTATGGCAATTTTTTTTCATATATATTCCTAAGTTTGATCATCCTAGGTCTAAAAAATCTAAAGAGTAAAATTGAAATGTTCAAGTAGTCATTAATAGATGAGTTGCTTACTTTGTAGAGTGATAGTGTTCCTAACATATGACATTTCAGTGAAACAAAACTTTCAAATAAATGTCACATTGATGTGGGCCATCAATGACTTTCCAACATATAGGACATTATCTGGTTAGCAAATGGCTAAAAAGTTAGCTTGTTTGATATGTATGGAAACCATAAAAGCATTCACCTTAAAAAATGGGAAGAAACAATCACGATTTTATTTTAACAGATAGTAACTACCATACAATCATCCTTACAAAAAAAATATGAGAACAACTTCATTGAAAATAGAGTGGAAAGATTTGAGCCATCTTCATGATTAACCAGTAAACAAGTTTTTGGTTGGGCTTTGTTTCATTTCAAAAGTCATAGAAACATGGCCAATTAGGATGCTAGGATATGGGCTAAATCATAATTGGGCTAAGAGAAGCATATTTTGGGCCATTTTAGCAATGCAAGTTACTCTGACACAATCTTGATGTCATGCATTTAGAGAAGAATGTCTTTGATAATGTATTTTATATAGTGATGGATGTTAAGGGAAAACCTAAGACAATATTAAGGTGAGGTTGGATTTGCCAGAATACTACAAAAGAAAGGAGTTAGAGCTTAAAAAGTATGTAAATGGAAAAATGTATAAACCTAAAACTTCCTACACCTTGAGCTTGGAAGAGAAAATGGTAGTCTATAAGTGGGTTAAGGACTTGAGGATGCCTAATGATTATGCCTCTAAATTAGATAGGTGTGTCAATATAGGTGATGGCAAGATGCTTGCTATAAGAAGCCATAATTGTCATATTTTCAAGGAAAGATTGCTTCCTATTGGATTTTCTTGACTCCTAGATCTTGTATGGAGGGGCTTAACTAAGTTGAGTTAATTCTTTGGGGAATTGTGCTCAATGATTTTGCAAAGAGAGGAATTGCTCTGAATTGAACAAAATATTCCCTATGCAAGCTTGAATGGATATTCCCACCAAGCTTTTTCAACTCAATGGAGCATCTACCTATTCATTTACCATTTCAAGGAAGGGTATGTAGCCATATGCAATATTGATGGATCTATTTATTTATGAGTTTTCTTAATAGAATAAAGAAGAAAGTTAACAATAGAGCTAAACCAAAAGGGAAGTATATGTGAAACTTATTTGATTGAGAGATAGCTCAATTGATACTATTTCAGCCTTGATATGTAATGCCAAAGCACATGAGTTAGTAGGAATAATGATTGAGGCAACAATGTAACCTTGGAGCCTATTCTTTTGACCTTCAAACTTCCAAGATGCTCTACTAGGTTTTACGAAGGGCAATATTTAGATAACAAAAAATTGAAATCAATCACAATACATGTGCTTTTAAACTATAAAGAAATGGAGCCAGTTAAAGAGTAAGTATTGGTGTAGTTATCTTAATAAATGATTTCATATTTTCAACTTTGATTTCATTAATTTTAGAATACTGATTTCCTAAATTATTATTCCCCATAGTATGTTTGTCCACTGGTTAAAGGCTATGTATCTGGTGATGCAAGATAAAGACATTGAAGTAATGATCAATGCTTAGTTTGCTTCCTAGTTCCGCTCTTTTGTAAGCATAAACAATAATTACTTTTTCAATGTAACATTATTTATAGATGTATGATGAAATTTTGATATGAAATTATTCATTTTAGGTTCACAATCTCTCTAATGGTTTGATCAATCAATATTTGTCGGATTTAGCTTGGGGTCCTCTAAGGATGTTCAAAACATTTTCAATATATTTTGTTAATGGGTATAAGTTCCATATACACCAATGGAGTCAAGGAAAAAAATAGTTAACAATGCAGTATGTGTGAAAGGCACAAAGAATGTCACAATACGGGAAAATGACTTTTATAGCATTCATAAAGAGATTGTACAGTTTGAGTATCCAAGATTGTCGATTAAAAGGGTCGTACTTTTCTATTGTAAGTGATATGATCCTGTGTAAGGCCATGGTATGAGATTGTAACCCTAATATGGCATAATTGAAATCAAACATACAAGACGATATGCCAAGTATAATCACTTCATCGTTGCATAATAAGCAACACAAGTGTATTATACATCGTACTCAAGAACAAAAAGAGATAAGCAAGGTTGGTAGGTTATTATAAAGGCCAAGCCTCACAGAATGGTTGATGATAATCATATAGTAGAACATATTTATTAGGATGATCATATGTCATATGCACCTCTGTCTAGCAGATGATTCAATTGTTAACTTGCATGATGAAGATTGTGGATATTAAGAAATGGATAGGGTAATAGATGTAAAACAAGAGGGCGATGCCAATGAAGACGAAGAAGAGGATGAAGATGATGATGAAGAAGATGCAGAAGAGGAATCTGATGAATGAAACTATCATTTGATGTGTGAAATGTTAATTTGTTATATATGAGTGCTAAATTAATTTATTCATATTTCAATTTATGTGATTATTTTTTAATTATATCATGTGTGAATATTTATAAATGATAGGTCATAGAGGTTCTAGATGAAGAGGTAGAGGATAGTGGTCATAGGGATGAAGTTTCTCCGTTGATCCCCTAGTAGTAAATTGCCTACGACTATTGGCTAGAGCCCCAACTAATGTTCTTCCTTACTACACTTTCATGCCCACACTATGATCAACATCTAGACAAATGGAGCCACTTGCACATGCATTGATGCGGGAGCAATGAGAACAACAAGAGGACCCATCCTTAGAGATAACTAGTGCACCTTCACAGATAGTGCCTCCACCCACAAGAGCAACATCTACTTCTAGATGATCTCTATTCCCTGTGGTATATGTAATTGGTCCCGGGGAGAGGAGACCATTACACCACATAGGATGGGGTAATATTCTTGATTAATTTTTTAATTATGTTTATTTAATTTATTAACGTTATTTATTTTGATTAGGTAATCATGTATTTCTTGATCCATGAGCCAGTAGGAACCATACACCACATCATTATGAGCCAGTATGAAAGTATATAACCTACATGGAAGAGTATTTCGAAGCCCATCCACAAAATGTTATATGTGAAGCTGGGGTTAATGTTTCAATACTTTGTTTATAAAATTAAAAATCTCTTTTTTAAAATTGTTTCTTAACTATTTTATATTTTCCTTATTTTTAAATTGCAAAAGTATTAGAAGGAGAGCCTTTCTTATAAGAAGGACATTTGAGAGAACTTCAACTATAAGGGTTCTAACAAAATGAAAGATATGATGAATGAGATATGGAAGAAAAGGCCCACTTAACTTGGCTAGATTGGGGAAGAGGAGTGGGAATGCCTTCTTAATTATTGAGAAGACCCTAAAATCAAGTCCAAGTCCAAGCAAGGAATATAGCCTCAAATATATTTAGATAGGTTTCCTTCCTGCACATAGGCGAATTCATCCCCGTATCAGAATGTTGGCTGCACATGAGAATGTCATTTTAAGTTAATGTTATTTATGTCTTTGAAAATTTCATGTTGTGCAAATACATAACGTGGGTTTGAGCCACCTGTGGACAACTTATTTCATTGCACCCATACCTAGAAGGATGTCTAGTGTATCTCACCTTGAGTTGCATAATTCTACGTAAGCGAATTCTCTTAACTTGCATTTTTGTTATTAATGTATTATATATTTAGTGGTAAAAATATCACATTTATATTATCTAATAATTAATTGTTTTAATTTGTAAGAGAATTTCAATAAAGGAAAGGAAGACTTGGCATAGACTTGGATGCAGAGAGGTGAGGGCTCTAGGGACATAGTTGATGATGTGATGGGGGCATTTGATTGTGATTTGTGGGTGGACAGTACCAGCAGGAATAAGAGGGGATGCATCAACAAGTTGAGGTCTGAGGCCATAGTGGGGATGGCTATATCAGGCACTGCAACTCACATTGAGAGTGTGTCATATGCTACACTAGACCAACTTATACGTTATATGACTAAGATGCAGTTTCAAATGTAGGAGATTTTCACTCAGATTGAGTACCTCATGACTTAGTAGCAATAAAGCCAAACTCTGCCACCTCTTCTTCCACTTATCCTCATTCATACTACCACCAGCCCCCTGCCTACTACTAACCATCTCATTCCTATGCGTATACATCGTCACTGCCACAACCATCCCAGTCAGCAGTTTAACCACACCAACTGGAGGTCCTAGATAACTGTGTAATAGGACACTAGAGATTTGAAGACTGATGATATGTCCTTCTCCGATGATCTTGGATTATAGTTATATTTTTATGTTTTTATTTGAATAATATGTTTTATACATTGATTTGAATAATATAATTTGTGAATTATTTTACTAATTTTATATATTTATAACTTTTCTTGTGCATTGTATTTTAATTTTTTATTATAATTAAATATTAATTTTTAGAAATTAAAATTAGAAAACATTAAAATCAATTTTTAATACTTATCAAAAGAGTTTTAATAAAAATTTAAAAATTGATATTTAGAAAATTATACCAAATAATATTTTAAAAAATTTTCCACTTTTCCGATTGTCGTTTCAAAATTTGTGGGAAATGAATTTTCAATAGATTTTTTGGACAGAAAATAATTTTTGACCTTATTTTACCAACAACCATTTTCTGTCTAAATTTTATCATTTCCAATATATTTATCATGATTTCTAATGGATTTTTCCATTGAAGATCATGCATATTTTTTGTAGTGGTAGGAGGTTGAGTGTTTTTATTGTTAGATTATCTTTTTTTTTTTTTTTTTTGCATTGAGGTTTGAATTTTTTTAATGTTTATGAGAAGCTCAACCTTTTAAAAGGTTGAATATTTTTACAGTTAGATTATTTTTTTTAATTAAAATTTATATTTTTTATTTGACTTATTTACATTAAGAATGAAAAAAAAAAAAGTAACGGTGAAGACATTGAACAGTGAAGCTCGCATGTATAGAATCACCCTTGTGAGTATGAGAGCTTTTGGATTATAGATTCTGTGACTTATGTTTTTGACAACTTTTGTTCAATGTATCTCGTAATTACAAATAACCTTCGTTTGTGTTGACTGAGAAATTATTCTTAAGCATAACTGCTTAAGCATAAAATTTGACTATATACGCATTGTTTGAGAACAAACAAGATAATTTTTCTTTGATACCTTACAGCAAAATGATGTGCTTTCTTTGATGAACCGTCATGATACAAAAAAACTAATGCAGAGATTCAAAGATGGGGAAAACTTATCATATTTAGATATCCTTTAGGCAGTGTACCCACCATAAAAAGAAGAAATCCGGATTAATTTATCAAATTAATATTTCGCTACCATATATCACCAAACAAAAGATATTATTAAACAAATTTTCTATATATTAGACCATCTCATTATGTTATTTTATACTTAATGGAATATCCAGAATCAATTAAACTAAAATTATTGTGTTTTAATATACCCCTTAATTGTGCCTTGAATAGCATGCGTGGATTTAAATTGTGGTTGACAATCACAATAATGCATATAATATTATTGCTGTGCTATCTAAAATTATAATTTTTTATAATTTTTGTTTTATAATTATTATATTTTCTTATATTTATCAGTAATTTTATTAATTACGATCATAATTATAATTTAAAACCATTACCCTCCCATATTAATGTTTGATTATAACTAAAATGATTTAAAGAAGTCATAAAACCACTGATATAGAATATATTAGAATACAAAATACCACTGTTATCTATTAAAAGAAAATGGAAAAACCACAGATACATACATGACATGCATCCTCATAATTCCTCTCCAAGTTCTTATTCTACACAGCACACTGCAGAACATGCATAATGCACAAGCTAGCTAAAACCTGAAACTACATATTTATGCCTTCCATCATATATATAAACTAACTTATGCTTCAAATTGATTAAAGTTGATGGTTCCACTAGTTGGTGTTGCCATCTGTGTAGCCGTTTTGACTAGTGAAACCTTTTATTTTCAGCCGGCCGCCGCTGTTTATATATTTCCGATTCCTTCCGGGCAGAGGAATCGGGAAGGAATTGGGTTGCGTTGGTGAGGCCGAAACAATCTTCTGAGTTTGGCCATCATCCTTCGGAACGCCGCCGTTCCCTCGAATACTATCGACCTTTTGATGAATATCAGCCATTGCAATTAGTAGATAATAGCTAGAGATGTCTTGTTAGTGTATGTGATGGGATAAGATTTCTTGTAGCTAATGAGAAGATAAGAGGCTTATTTTATATTTGTAGAGGAGGAATGATTCTGTTGATATATAATGCAAGCTTAAAGATGAAGTTTGGACCACCTGTAATTGGAATAACTTCTTTTTCTCAAATGATGGAGATTTTCTGAAGAGTATCATATTCCATTTTGATGAGTTGTTCAGTCAAGGACAGATTTGAGTAAATCCTTTTCTCAAATATCTTGGACAAATTGTCTTTATTCTGTTTGATTGATAAAATTAAATACCTTTTTCTGTTCCTAGTTGTGCTTTTTTCTTTTTTCTTTTCCTTTTTATCGAGATAAAGTTTAGGATTGCCATGATCTCTTTTGGCCGGCTTAGTTTGGAAGCATTCACATGCGACATTGCTACCTTTGGACCCATGGAATCGAAAAAATGGACACAACCATGAAGACAGTCAAACTTGCCACACAGTTGAACTCAAACCATGAGGAAACATTATCCAAATTGGAACAGTTAAGTTTTTTGTATCTCTTATTTTCTATCTATTTTTTCTATTCTCTTACATGAATAGATTTCATTAAGTACTATATTCTTTATTTAAAAGTATAATATTTCTATATTTACCTCTAAAGGAACTGGAGAGAAGAATTATTGTTTTAATGATAATAATTAAGGTGACGATATGATTATCTTTTGTTGCAATGGACTATCCCACACGTCACTACAAAAAATACTGCGGTTTAGAGGCGGGTATTTAGCGGCGGGTATTTCAACTGCCTCTAAATTTAAAAATAGCAGCGGTTAACTTACCCGCCGCTATGTACTTTATGACCAAACGCTGCGTTTGGCCGGGCAGACCCTTATCACTCGTCCCTTTCCCCTTTCTGCTTTCTTGCCC
>JANHAO010021775.1:0-12401 GCA_026873985.1 Saraca asoca
ACGAAGGATGAAGATGACTCAAATAATGATTCAGACAATGAAGGATGGGAACACCTTCAGCGATGAGCCATTGCAGCTCTCAGTTAGCTCAGAACTCTCATATCTAAAAATGAGGTCCAGCAAAAATTGCAGTATAAGAAAAGTGTTTTTAGATAACAAAACATTTAACATAGCAAAACAAAGTAAAGAGAAAAAGTTCTGTGAAGTTTGGGCGGGATAGTGAAATGTAGCGTTTGAGTTTGGGTGGGAAAAAAAATTCTGTGAAACTGACACGTAGTAATCCAAAAAAAAAAAAAACAAAGCTAGCTACACCAGAACAACAAAATGTAGCGTTTTCACTGGGCGGGAAAAAAACTTTTGTAATGTTAACACGTATCAAATTGTCCAAAAAAATACCACCTAAAAAACCCTCTTTTAATAATATGATAGATATATATATATATATGCTCAAAATTATTTTATTCCCTCATACTATTCCCTGATCCACAATATTTTTTTAAAAATTTAAATTAGTTGCATTAAGACGTAAATAGTTATAATATGGAATATGTAGTTAAAATTAAAACTCATATAGTTAGGGTGAGCCCAACTATGTAGTCTAGAAGAGCACTTAAAATAGTGTTAGGCCTAAAGAAAAGTTGGGCCACTTGTCAGTAGCAAGATTTGAATAAGAAAATGTGTAAAAAAAAAATGGAAGGTGTGACCATGAGCCTTCATGCCCCAAAATATGACTAACCTATTTGACCCATTAAATTCAAATCAAAGGGATAAGATCTAAATAAGATAAACTACAAGAAAAAAAGGCTAATAGAAGCCCACTAGATTACTTATTTAGCCTATACACCTATTGACCATTGGAAGGCTATTGCTTGTGTAGGAAAAAGAAGATATGCATGTTATGTCATCATTTCTATAATTTTATTCAAATTAATTAATACTAAATTAAAATTAGGAGAGGGTGAATAAGGGGCTAGGGATTTTTGATGAACCAATACCGAAAATAAAGATAATGGGCCAAAAGTAAGAAGACTCATTCATTTAGCTCATAGGGTAAAGTGGTAAATAGTTTAAAGAGAGGATAAGGTACAATAACCTGTCAATAGAAATGAAATAAGGCAACAACATGGCCAATGCATGCTTTTTCCCTGAGCTAGGTGAGGATAGGCATGATTGCCTCATAAACCCTACATTAGCCTCTAAGTCCATTCATTGATGCTTACTTCTTCGAGTTGCAAAATAACACTCTTACATTGTACTCCTTTCTCCATCATGGCTGAACCTCACCTTAAAGGAAAAAGGGAAGTCCTTCTTCCTTTCTTGCCTATACACTGCCATCCTTACACAAGAAGTTTTAACCTCTCACAATCAATAGTCCCTTCATCTTCTCTTGTGCTTCATCTTTATTTAGTCCTTGTATGTTACTCATCTAACTTCTAGTATTTCCTCTTTTTTTGTTTAAAGTTTGAGCCCTTCATGCTCACCTCAATTCAAAAATTTTTAAGATGAGTACTCTTTCTATACTCTTACTTTGATACCTTCCTAATCATCCACTTTAATTTTACATAGTGCTTAACGATTGCGTATTATTCTAATGAGAAAGATGAAAGCTTTTGATTTACTATCTTCATCTAAAGTGTTTTCTTGATATGTATGTAAAGTTTCTTGACGAAAATGTAAAATCCATGAGTTTGAAATGCATGCATGTAGGTTTTGCAAGCAAAAACTTGAATATAAAAAACCTAACCTAAGGTAAAGTGGTTTCGGCCACTTAAGGATAAAATGGGAAGAAAATTTTATTTGTTCTATTACTTAGAGGTTTTAGCCTCCAGAGGGAAATATAGGAAGCTAGCTCAAAAATTTAAGCTAAATTCTTAGACAGGGTTCTATAATAAAGTAATACATAGACATTTGCTTGCATGTCATTATTTTATTTCATAAATATTTGTTTTAAGTGTTATGTGAACAAAATCTATTATTTGGTTGTTAAAAATCCAAAAAAGATGCTAGGGCTTGTTTTGGCCACTCTAAGGTAATGGCTAAACCCCTCATGTCTAAAAAAGAGGTGTGATTCTTGTATGATAAAATATATTTTAGCCTTCTTGTGTTTGTTTGGATTGATTGGCATAATGGGCTTTAGTGTGTTTTATTTTAAATATATTCTCTTGAAATGATAATAACCATGATTCTATATGTTTTGGAAAGCCCTTCATGTAGGGTGATGGCTCATCAAAGTTAGGCCTAATTAACTGAGGTATTATTCTATGATAGCCTTGTAAATTGATTGGAATTATGATCCTATGAAAAATGTGATCTATGGCCAAGTGATTCCCAATGAGAAAGGAAATTTGAATGGTCATGAAAAGGTCAAGTGATATGAAATGGTCATGTGATATGGTGTGAGAAATAAGGGAAATTAAAATTCCATGCTACGAACTAAATTTTATAAACAAATATAGGTGCAAAATGGTGTAAGTATAGTAACATGAGAAGAAATTCAAGAAATGGTACAAACACAAATATGTTGCATAAGACACAAATGAATTCATAAACCAATTATGTAAAAAAGGTAAAATACCAAGTAATACTCAAATCCTAGCAACGAATTTTACTAATATATGAAAAGCACCTCAATTTCCTTCAAAGATTGAAATTAGGCAAATGATTAAGGTACCAGAGTAGTTTGTATGAAGTGTTAATCACTAAGTCTAAATGACTTACCCTTTATTATTTAATTTTTAGGCATCACACCTACACTACCCCATCAAGATGCCGTCATATGAAAACACCATAATGACCACTATCAATTGCCCGATAGAGATCATCCGCATCCACTTTCATTACATTTTGTTCATAAATTTGCACCTAAGTCGTTTAGTGTATAATGTGAAGTACGAGTATGTGAGGCAACCAAACATCCTGGCTCTCTTTACATAGGGATATTCTTGATAACATATTTTAGTAGTCCACTCATCATGTCAATTTTGTATAAAGCTGAGATACATCTTTAGGGTAGTTGTGGAGTAAATAGTTGTAGGTTCTAGATCGTCTTTTTCAAAAGTGAAGCCCAGTATACCCTCTATGCACATACTTTCACTTAGCTTTGATCAATGTGTATTTGGATGATTGTATCAATGAGTTATGCATTATTATATATTATGTTCTTGTTTTATCTCTCATTTTGTTATTTTATTCAAGCAATATCCAACCTATTTTCACAACAACAATCTTATATATACACAAATTTTTTTACATATTTAACACCCCACCTAGAGAGTCAATCGGATCAAAGAGTGAGTTATTACATAAGAAGTGTATGGAAAATGCTTTCAATCAAAATTAAATATCTCCAATATTAATGATGGAGATAAAAAAAATAACCACGTCAAAATCCTTAAAAAAAAGGATCATTTATAATTGTGGTAAGGGAGAAGAAATTTCAAAAATCAAAGAAATAATAGAGAAAAGTCAAGCTTTTATTGAATTTTATGCAAGAAAAATAATTATAACACAGTCAATTGCCAGTTAAAATACAAAAGATGCAAAAGACATTGTCATTTTGAAAAAGATTATTGGTATCAACAAAAACAAGAAGCTCATTTTACTGAAAAGAATAAATCCCTTAATCAATTATTTCATTCTACTTATTTTATTAATCAAGAATCAAGGGATGTATGGTATTTAGACAGTGGTTGTTCAAACCACATGACAAGCAACAAAGGTGTTGTGTTTCTTTGAATGAAAATATAAAATCCCAAGTTATACTTAGTGAATGAAAATTTTTAAAATGTTGAAGGGAAAGACATTATTATTATTAAAACTAAAGATGACAATAAAAAATATATTTATGATATTTTTTATATTTTGGCTCTTACATAAAATTTATTAAGCGTGGCCTGATCAATTCAAAGAGGCTATAAACTTAATTTTGATGAAAATAAATGCCTCATAAAAGAGTGGACAACTTATAATTACTATGAAAATGACACCTAATAAAGTATTTGTTCTGATAATGCCACTTGGACAAAAATATTCCTTAAAATGTGAAAATGTGGATAAATCCACATTATGGCATTTGAAATATGGTCATCTAAATTTTTATGGTCCTAATTATTAAAACAAAAAGAAATGGTGCTTAAGCTACCATATATTTCTCTAGAGAAGAAAATTTGTGAATGATGCATTTATAACAAAATGCATAGATTATCATTTCAAAAGGCATCCTAAAGAGCTAAAACTCCACTTAAATTGGTGCATGCTGATATTTGGGGTCCTTCAAGAACCCCTGCTCTTGGTAGCAAGAAATATTTTCTATTATTTGTTGATAATTTTACCTGTATCATGTGGGTTTATTTTATTAAGCAAAAATCAGATACTTTTTAATATTTTACTCAATTTAAAGCCCTTACCAAGAAATAAAGCATGCATTGCCTTAATTTTTAAAAACTGATCACGGAGGAGAACTTAATTATCAAAGATTTTTTAATTTCTATAAAAAGCATGGCATCAAAGAAGAACTTATTGTCCGATGCACACCATAACAAAATAGTGTAACTAGAAGAAAAAAAATAGAATAATTGTTAAGATTATATGTATCACACTTCATGACAAGAATTTTCCAAAATATATATGTGATGAGGCTATTATCACAACCATTTATATTCTTAATAGATCTCCCACAAAGGCTGTGAAGAATATGACTCCTTACGAAGCTTGGTTCAACAGAAAGCCAAAAGTTTATCATTTCAAAATCTTTGGCTATGTTGCTTACACTCACATTCCAAAAAAAAATTAAGAAAAACTATATGAGAAAGGAGAAAAATGCATCTTCATTAGATATAATGATGAATCAAAAAGCTATCATCACTACAACCCTAAATCAAACTAGTTGATCATTTCAAGAGATGTCATCTTTGATGAAGGAGTAGCATGGTGATGGAGTGAAGAAAGAACCAAAGCCACCTAATTCCTTGAAAAAGTTGTAGAAACAAGAATTATCTAAGCCTAGGCACACAACCTTTAAGTTCAAACTAAAGTCAAAGATAAAAAGATTCTATTGATGGTGGAATCTGGTCAATCCGAAAAGTTTAGATGACCCAAACTGCAGACTAATTGTGCGAAGATGGAGTTAAAGAGAAAGGGAGAGTAAGAAGAATACTAAGAGTTTTGAACATGCTCCGGCTAAAGTCTAGTGACCCCTACATTCACGATAGTCTTATTTCTTTGAATAATTTGACAGAGTTATAGTATATTTTGACTATGTACTCTCTATATTTTTGCAGAGAGTTTTCTCTTTCTAGAATTGGATTTCTTTCTCTGTCTAAAGATCCTCCCTCTATACAATAATCTTAACCCATATTTATAATTGCTAGAGTATATAATCTTAACATGTTCCAGAAAAGAAAAATAATAAATTAATTATAAGTTAGTTCCTGCAAGTTTGCCTTATAAGCTGGCCATGCAAGTTGATCCCATTCTCGGTTTAAACAAAGTGAGTCTTCTAGAAGATGGTTGAGGTGACATGTTTCGACCAATGAGCTGGAGCTCGTTGTCAATCGACCTGAAGCTACTGCTTCTATCCTATGATCTGAGCTCGTGCCTAACGATTTAGTGCCTTTATCTAGTGACCTTAGTTTTTGAATGAGCTGGGCCTTTTTTTAGTTGGACTCATCCGTTAGGCTTTTGCCAACCCATTTTGCATAGTTCTAAAAATACCTATAACAGATTCATATCCTCTAAGAAAAATGTAATCATTAGAAAATTTGTATCAAATTTGTGATATTGCATTATTTTCTTATGGACCATAAAGAATAAGCAAAAGAAGTATAAAGGCAAGTCATAGATTAGGAAAACAAGATGATAAAGAAGAATCAAACATAAGAGCTCACAAAGAAGCCAAGAGACAAAGACATCATAGGCCTAAAATAGGTCTCCAAAATCAAGTGCAATGAAGATAGGACAATTTAGAAGTACAAGGCACAAATTGTTACAAAGGGATACTCTCAACAACCAGGCATCGTCCTCAATGAAACCTTTGCTCTATGGTGTGCATAAAGACAATAAGAATGATTCTAGCACTAGTTATGCAATTGAAGTTACAAGTTTACCAATTAGATGTGAAATCAATCCTTTTTAATGGAGAAACTAAAGAAGTCTAGATGGAGCAACCATAAGGGTATGAGATTGAAGGGAAAAAAGACAAGGTGTAATGCATGAAGAAAGTGCTTTATGGATTCAAACAAGCCTCTTATGCCTGGAATAGCAAAATTGATAAATATCTTCTTGATCATGGATGCTCAAGAAGCCAAAGTAAACCATCTATACATGAAAACATAGAGAGATCATTTTCTCATTCTATGCTTGTACATGGACGACTTAATCTACACTGACACTAATGCAAAGATAATCGAAGACTTCATAAAAGCCATGATGCAAGAATAAGAGATAACTAATCTTGGTCTCATAAAATTGTCACATCCTAAAATCAAGGAGTATGATTGGCACAAATCATCATATGGTGATTTGCAAACCAATGAGCATATTTTTGCTAAGATTCTTTTAATTTTTGAAATCATGAAAATAAATAGCAAAGATGATTCTTAGCACCTTTTTAAATAAAATCCATGATATGCATAATGCATTGAAAATGTTTTTGAATAAATAAAATCTAAAATTTAAATAAAATATTTTTACTAAAATCATTTCATAACTAAAGGCCCAATGTTTGGTTAAACAAACACTAACCACTAAAAGTATGTCAAGGGAACCACATACTGGATTTCGTTCACATGTATCCTTGGAGTATCTCTTAATTGAGATAACTTATTCATATTCATTAGCCTAAAAAATGTTAATAAATGAAATAAGTATGGCTACTCAGTGGGCAAAAAGAATAATCTAACTTTAGGTAGAAAATTCTTTTCTGTCATATGTGTAAATATAAACACATTTATGTATAGTGTGTGTGTGTGTGTGTGTGAAAATTTAATTTGATATATTTTGAATATATATTCACAATCATATCCAATATTTCACTCTTAATCTCATACTTACTATATATTCTTAAACTTTCTAAATCTATCCTTTTATCATAATCATATCATAAACATAATCATACATTATTAAGTCATTTTTTATAACCATATAAAGTTTTCTCTCTTGATTATACTAACAATGGGAAAACTGGAAGAGCGATATTCTCTTCTCTAATCTTATCTAGTAGGACCTTTCTTATCTTATTGTATCATAATGCACCATATTCCATAACTCCTTGTTACATGGGTGACCATCTATCCCATAACCCCTTGTTGCATGGGAGACCAAATTTGTCCTAGAACCCCCTGTTGTATGGCAGACTACATGCATCTCCTAATGCACGTAGGTATTCTAGTATCCCTTGTCAGTTCATATGCACAAACACCTCTTTATCATACTTTTTCTCTTATCATGTACTAAATATTTTTAACTAACCTTAACTTAACCGTTAACTATCACATATGTATCTTCATCTTATTTCTATCCTTCATAATGTATGCTACTTGCTTATATAATGATGTTATTTATAAAAATGTAAATCTTGATAGAAAAATTTAACCCTTTAAACTAATCATGATTCATAATATAAAAAAAATATTTAATTAAATAAAACTATTAGAAAATGTGAATAAATAATGATTTTATGACTTCTAGGAACTATAAAATAAAATTCATAAAATAATTGAACAGATATTCCTGAAAAATAAAATTTAACAAAACTCAGGAAACATAATTTTTAAAACATAAAAATTGACTTCATTACCATTTTATAAATTTCCAACATTTGTGCATAAATCTATATATGCAAAGCTGGGATGTCTAGATCAATCCAAAACTTGTAACATTACTACATTCTCTTTTCCTGACTTGTTTTATATTTTCAATTAATCATGCATTCACATAATCAAGTAGGAAAGTAATTCTTAAGTTTTATCTTGTATCTACTATTCTCATGTACATTTCGGCCTAAACTTGAATTCATTAAATCTTATGTTCTAGGTCTATTACTAGTTTAATCCATAATCTCATAACCTACTCAGGTCTCATACATTTCATTACTTTTGCTTTTATTAATTTAGGCCTAATTCTAATAGGCTACATCTCTTAACCATATTCCTAATTTCTAACATACAAAATACATTTAGAATGTTGATGAATGCTTTAACCTCCAATAGTAGAGTGTGGTGGCCAGAAGTCATCTACACAAAGGCTTAAATGATGGTAACCACCAAAGCCCTTCCAATGCTAAAGTTAGAAAGTATTCAAGTGAGAGCAAAGTATTCAATTAATTGACACGAAGCTTATACCGTGCTACATACATGAGTATCAAAGGGCAAAGTGAGGTTTAATATACCCAAAACTCTTAGTTGCGCTATTGAGGTGGGCCTTGGTTGTTAAGTTGGACTTTGGCCTTATATTTATCACTAGCCACTCCAAAATAGTTTGGAGAGGCTTGTCTAAACAGTTAATGATGACCTCAGCTCATTTTGGGTTAGCCATCTAAGCCTTCAAACACTCAAAAATGGCCTCTAAATGTGGACTTCTTATCATTTGTTGTTTTCTTTTTTGTCTTTTCAAAATTGTTGACAACAATTAATTGTCATTAAAACCTATTTACCAGCCATTATGTCTCCCATCCATTTCTTGGGAACTAGTTTACTATTAATTGTCATTTAACCTTTTCAAACTATTTACCATTCCTCAGTTAATGTCATAATCCTTATGTACTTGATTTTTTGCCATCTAATTTTTTTCAATCAGAGCCATTCATTTAGACTTCCCTGGGCTATAAATTTTCTCCTTCCTCCCTAATCACAAGCCTTGCTCTTTAATCCTTCCAGATGTTTCTTGTTTTTGTTGAAGGAGTCTTGAACATGTTCTCCCAAAAATGAAAGTTACCTTGAGTGGATTCAATGTTTTTTGTCATTGCCATGACTTTACCTAAAAGGTCCAAAATCAGACACTACTTTGTTATTATGCCTAGAATAATGTGGAAGGGATTCATGTGAAAATCATCAGTCATTCTTCAAGATTTATAAAGATTTGTATTCTTTGGGTTCTAAAGATTTGCATTCTCCAGTTTTCCAAAATCATCTTTGTTGTCAAAATGTATCTTTGCTTGAATGGTAGTCAATTCTAGGGTGCATTATTGAATCACTGTCTACCCGCAATGGAAACTCCTAGAAATGGCTCTTGCCAATTCAATTAGTTACCCTCTACTGGCGGTGTGGCCTAACAAGGAAGAGCAAAGGAGATTAATAAGAGTAAATTTGAGTGATAATGACAAGCCAATTAATGAGCAACTATATGAGATGAACAAGGCAACCATGATGTCTTTTCAGAATGTCGTTTTCTTACATTTTAACTTTTCTGTTGGAACAATCCAAGTAGATTTTAACCTCTAAATGCATCATAGTATGAGTTTTGGATGTATTATAGTATGATCTTTGTAAAAATTGTGACAATATGATTGTCTAATAATCTAAGTATTCTTTTACCTTGATGAAAATTCTTAGCCATTCATTATAGTATTCAGGGATTTCTAATTGACCAATAAATCACCTTCAACCAATTTTCAATCGTCCTCAATCTGAAGCTTTATGGAAATTGTTTATTGTAATGGCAGTTTGAAGTATACAATCCACAGTTTCTTTTCTTCTTTAGTTACTCATAATCGATTTTCTTGTTTCTTGGACGCTTCTTCTAACTTTGCCTTGAGATCCCTGAGCACCTTTATAAAGTTTCCTTGAGTAGTTTTCCATTTTAAGTTCAAGCATTTCTTAGCATTTGAAGTTTGAGCTCATTCAACATCCTATCTGATAGCAAATTGGCACTTCTTCCTCCCTCATCCTTAATGCAACCCCATCTATATCTTCATCTTCATTCTCTTTCTCCTCTTTCTCACCAAACTCTTTCTTCTCTCTCTCTCTCTCTCTTCCACTAACTTCATAAATAGGGAACACTCAGAAATAGAAACAACAAAAAAACACAAAACAGAAACAAATTAAATCTTGAATTCATGAATTCATCGGTGGTTGGGCTTGCTTGATCTTCTCCTCCTCAACGATGGTCCTATCTACAAAACCTACTTTGAGTGAGATAAGAGATATGGATTGTAGTGGGGGTAGAGTGGGAAAAATTATACTATCTGATCTTATACACTACTTGATGGACTAATAAAATTATCATGTTGCAACCTGATGAAATGATTGGAGCAGATACCTTTATCATATCCTATGTATGTGCCAAATGTTGGTTACTACCTGATAGTATTTAGATATACTATTAGGCCCTTCTTATCACGTTTGCCAAATGGACCTTAAGAGTACTAGAATAAGAGTATAGATAAAGTTATGCACGTGCATAGGGGCATTAAGTGGACGGATTAGGCCTAGTCCACACAGATGCGATGGCTTTTAAATGAACTTAGTTTTCCATTGGCTAGTTCGATCTTAAGATGGATCAAACCAATTTGTACATCGACTCATTTTTTTTTTTCAATTTTTAAACATTTGAGTTAAAATTCTTTAAAAAATAATTCTAAAATTTGATTTTCATTCTTTTTCTCTTTGTGTACTTGGTTTAGACTTAATTAGATTCGGTATTTGGATTGAAGTAGAATGGATTTAATTTTTTTTAAACAATATGCCATTTTGGTTGATCCACAAGATCAAAAACTTTGAAATTAAAAAAAAAGGGAAATTTTTTTAAAATAAAAAGAAAAGGAAAGAGGTCTATTTGTTGACTAACTTGATCTACACAAACTTAATTCGTTTAGGCCTATTTTTAAATAGTTCACCAAATTATTTGGTGAGATTTTCACTCATTTAACACCTTTACACATATACTCTATGTGAAAGGCCAAACGTGACAGATACACTTTACTTAGTTGAAAGGAAAGAAAAGAAAGGAAAATAAAGGAAACGAAACGAGAGAAAAAGAAAAATGAAGGGAAAAGAAAATAATTTTTCATTGATTAGTTGGACAGAAAATGAGAGAAAAGGAAATGGAAGAAAAAATAATAAAAAAATTTGTAAAAAGTAAAAAAAAAATTGAGAAAATCATAAGATTGTATAATATATGATTGATATGTGCAAATATTACACTTAATCTATGATTACAACTATATTTCATTGTTAAAAAAATTGAAGTTTTTAACTTGAAAAAAAGTAAATATAAATTTTTTATTAAAATAATAATTTTGCCAAAATTATAAATTTTAAATATTTTTTAAATATTAAGCAAGCTGATTTTTTATATAAAATTTTCATTACTAATATATTTCAATCAATTAATAATTTAATATAGTACATTAGATGCAAGTTGAAATATTAAATAACAGATATTAAAAAATAGAAAGAATATTTTACAATGTTAATGGCTTAATAGTCTGTAGCCCGTGCTCCACATGGACGTCTTGTAAAACATAAAAAATTGATTCGAATTTTTATAATAAATTTTATTTGAATTTTATAATAAATTTATGGGTTAATTATTTGTAGAATAGATTTTATAACTTTTACATTTTTTATCATTTCTATTTCTGATTATACGTTTATTTTTAATAGAGTTATATTACTATTTGTATTGTGATTGCTTAATTTTTATGTTGAAATAAAATAATACAATAGATTAAAAAAAAGATAAGAGAGATGAATGATGAGCTTCCAAGACCCCAAGATAGTATTACAAAAGCTGAAAATTCAGTTTCTTAAAAAAAAAAAAAATTACATCTATCACTATTTTCAGAACTCGAAAGTTCCAAATAGATACATCATCAGGAAAGATTAAGAGAGAGAGAGAAAGAAATGAAATTTGAATAAGAAGGCCCAGAATGAAAAACTGGACAACTGATCTGCATCAAGTCAGGGCATATAACTCTCATTCTAATCAACTGATTTATAAAACTGAGAATAGTTATGTTTGTAACATTAAGAAAATAAACCAAATCCCGTGAGATGGTGGGTACACGGAGCATATGATTAGGAATTGACGTTTCTATAAGAGAAAAAAACACAAACTGTCCAGTGCTTTAAAATTTCTCGTGGTTTCAAAGTTTCCCTGATGCAGGAACTCTCAAAGTTTCCTAAAAACTACTCAAGGACATGTTTTGAATTCAGCTATATTTATATATGTAACAGCATAAATCACTCCTCTGATAGGCTGCTTGACAACACAACATACCAAGTGGTCATCATACCAAGTGATGAAGCATCCTCAACTCTGTAAACGAAGGAGGTTTTCTTCCCAATTATTGGTGCTGAACCACAGCCTTTTTCTGCAGTTATAATATCTGGTCATCAGTATCTGATAGGCACCACCAGTCAAAGGGACAATTTTACATTCTACCGATAGAGATTAATGATATG
>JANHAO010021776.1:0-12407 GCA_026873985.1 Saraca asoca
AAAACACTAATCTTGAATTTCTTCACCATTCTTGAATCAAATACCTGAAAAATAAATTCAAACACACTAAAACATATTGTTAGTTTAAAAATTACTTTTTCAACATTCAAAACCAATGTATAGCTTAGGGTATCCTGATCTAATAACCTTTAAGGCTAACAACATGTATGATGATTAATGAAATATTTTTTGACCAATCAGCCATGTCTTTAACATTTTGCTGCTCTTTGTTGTCTGACCCCTGGCTTGTGATGAGCAATAGTCAGGTCGCATGCAAGCTGCACCTGATAAGAGTTCACATGCGAGCTATGACTTAGTGTCTACATGTTAGCTGTGGATACTTGGTTGCATAAGAGCTACAACAAGTTTATTTTAGTGTTCTCTCACTGTTGTAGGTTGGTCATCTTGTTATTTAGCTTGAGTGTGTTGTTGAAGTAGGCTCTTAGGCCATCTCACCTTCGATTTTGTCTTATAGTAGTGAGATGAGAGCTTGTCGCTAAGCGAGATCGCATGTCCGTGCTATGGCAAGCTCGTTGCTCAGTCTTGCAGCAATCTCGTTGCTCAGTGAGGCAACAATCTCATTGCTCAATCTTACAGCAATCCCATTGCTCAATGAGGCAGCAATCTTATTGCTTAGCCTTGCAATAATCTTATTGCTCAGCGAGATAGTAATCTTATTGCTCAGCCTCATAGTAATCTTGTTACTCAGCAAGACAATAATCTTTTGCTCAGTGGTCGAGGAATTGGTGCTCTTAGTCCCAGCTTGTGGGATATGATATGCTCTGGATGTATCAACGGGATAGGCCTTGTGCTGTCTCACCCTAGATGTATCCTTGTAATGGCGGAGTGAAAACTCATTGTCTGGGTAATGCTTTTTGGCCAATCGGCTACGAATTACATTGATTCAATATAGAACGTTTCATACAACTTCGAGATTGTCATTGGTCTTAAGAAAATGTTACAGGATTAGAATATGGTTCTGATGGAGGGCTCCAGCTCTCAATTAGCAATTCACTGAGCCTATTGAGTTCGCTATTTTGGCAGCCTTATCACGTAATCCTGTAATCAACCTCTTCTGATGAGGTCTTCAATGGCATCTTTTAGTGCCCAACATTCTGAGGTGGTGTGTCTGACCTCATTGTGATAGGTGTAAAATGTGCTTGGATCTCTAGACTTGGTGGGCACTTTCATTGGTCTGGGCCTTCCAAAGTCTTCGTTGTGCCTCTCCGCGACAAAAATTTTATCTTGCATGTCTGATAAGATGTTGTAGCTTTCGAAGTGACCTGCAAGTCATTGGGGCTTTGCCTTTTTTGTGAGCTGAGGAGTGGGGTCGTGACTGTGACTTTCATCATTCCTCTTTTTGCTTGTAGTGAGACCACTAGCATCTGCTTTCTGTCTGGGTTCCTCCGTTCTGAAGGTTTCTTCCCATCTTACTTGTTTGGCAGCTTGATCGTAGAATTCAGTAAGGTCTTAAGCTGGGGACTTATGAAGGCTTCTGTATAGCTTTCCATCTTTACGAAGTCCTACCGAGATGGCTGTTAGGATGCCTTCCTCCGAAGGGTTTTCCATGGAATTGACTTCATGCCTGAGTCTAATTATATAGTCTTTCAGTGGTGTATTCTTGTGCTAAAATATTATTACGAGATGGCAAGAAGGTGTGAGCTGCCTCTTCAGTGCCTAATATTGATCAACGAATTTCTTTTGGCATTCTTCCTAGCTGTGCATACTGTGAGTTAGGAGGTTTTTGAACCATCCCCGAGGTATTCCTCCTAATGTGGCTGAAAAGACACAGCATTTCACCATAGGGTCAGTTGTCTGAAGATCCATCTGGATATTGAATGCATCCAGGTGGTTGCCTGGGTCGCTATTCCCGTCATACAGCAGGATCGCAAGCACTTTAAGTTTCTGTGGGAGAGGCTGCATTTCAATTTCCATAGAAAATGATGAACTTTCTTTATAATGAGGTTAATTGCTTTAAGGCTGTGGGCATTCTTCTAGTCGTTTAATCCTTTGGAGGACTTCCTCTATTATCAGGTTTTGCATTTTGGGCTGAAGAGTGGAGCTTTTTGCTTATTGTGAGCCCCCCAGTTGTTGACTATTGCGATCTTCATAGGTTTCCTTCTGAGCTTCTCTATGGAACTATTGGAGTTGTGCCATGATTTCTTCTTGTCTTTGTGCACTTTGGGCTTGTGCTTGTGCCAATGCTTTAATAGTTTCAACCAACTCTCTTACTGTATTTTTGAGTGTCGATTAGGGCTAGCCAGGCATTTGTGCTTTTTCAGTCCCAGGGACAGCCGTAAAATGTTGATGCACCCCCACAACGGGAGTGTCTGCTGGTTGGAGGACTGGAGCAGTTGAACTCTGAGTGGTTCTTCCTCTTACCATTATTATTGCATAAATGGATGTTCCAGGGAAATAGATGGGCCCTCTTTCTAGTGCCAAAATATTGACAGTGAAATTTGGTTCTACCAAATTCCTGCCAACAGGTGTGTAGTTCTCGAACCTTAAGCTGTTTTCTGGTACAAAAGATGCGCAGATTGGAGGATAATGAAGATGGTGAAGAGGAAGAAAGGTAATGGAGGCATGCGTAATCTTTTAACATGGTTCAGCTAAATCCAGACGGTATCGAACTCTACGTCCATGGTAGAGCTTTTATTAATATAAGAAAAGAGATTTTTACAGAGCTTTAACTTACAAGTTTTCCAGCCTCCCCCCTCCTCTAACAATGAGTTCCTATTTATAGAGGAAGGAAGAGTTACATATAACGATTATAAGCCATAGTTGTGTTACATCAAGAAATAAATGTGAAAGATAATAAAACTCCTACAATCCGGCTACTGCAGGCTACTTTCTGTGATGTGGGTCCCTCTTGTCAGCTATGAGCTAGCATATGTGTATCTAACACTTGATCTTACTTTGTTTGGGTGAGATGTTAGTCCTCCTAAGCTAAGATTCCTAGCTCGAGATTGTTGTCGCGGATCACTTAGCGAGCTCAGTGCTGTTACTGTAGCATAGCGAGCTAGAGCATGATGGCCGGCTGCTTAGCGAGCTGGTCTCATAATGACCTCATTATGTCACCTTCTAGCGATAAGCGAGGTGCAGCTTGCTGGGCATCTTCAGTGAGCTAGGTAACTTAGTTTCTGCTGGGCTCATGCTGACTTATCCTTCAAAGTCAATTTTTACCTGTAATACAATGTAACTGATATGTAGTGAAGGTTGTAGATGTAGTAATTGGCTGAGAAATTTTTTCATCAAGTACATACAACCTACTAAATTCATATCCTCTACCAAAAATCTTCTTTGTCAAAAGATCCTGAAAAACATAACAACTAGGAAAAAGAAAATGCTGCAATTATAAGTATGTGTTAATTGGCTGACAAAAAGCAAATTGAATGGGAACTTAGGAAGACATCAAATATGGGATAAAGAAATATTAGGTGTGACATTAACTATACCACTTCTAACAACTGAAGTAGTAAACCTATTAGCTAAAGTAACATGAGAGGTAGAGGAGTTGTGAAAAGAAGACAATATACATGTATTACTCATCATATGATCAATAGCACCTAAATCAATAACCCATCTAGCATTAGAACTGGAGAGACACATAGTAGGATTATCTGTCTGAATCATAGGAGTAGTAGACTAGATGGGTGATGATTACTGAGAGGCTTGGAGTTGAAGATATCAAGCATATTCCTCCTTAGATTCTGGTATAGGAGTACTAGTTGTAGTATGTCCAAATCGAGATGGTGCATTTTCTAACTTGGGATAATTTTTCTTGGTATGACTAGCTTCTTTGCAATAATGATAGATATAGACATTATTAGAATCACACCCCTTCCTCCTCCTCCTTTACTACTACCGCGACCCCCTTTAGTATCAGATCCAATCAAGGTAGATGACTCACTAAGAGTTATAGATTGAAAAGGCACATCTTCAACATTTCGAAGAACATGATAAAGCACATTTACTCATATAAGTGGGTCATAATCGGTCAGGGTAGAGCTATCATAAAAAAAAAGAGCTCCCAATTGTTTCTATTGAGTTTGCATCACCTTAATATTCATAGTGATAGGAATAAAAGCATTCCATTGTTTAAAGAAGCGATTAACATCAGAATATATTTGTGAAATATTTTTACCTTTTCTATCAAACTAAAACAATGATACACAAGTTGTATATCTGTTACAAATTATCTTTTCTTGAGTATAGCCTTTTGAGCAAAGTCCATAAATCCTTGACTATTTTGCAATGAACAATATTATATTCAACTTCACTTTCCAAGGTATTACACAAGAGGCCAAACAAATGCCAATCTTCCACCACTGATTTAACTTTGGTACCATCTATAGGAGGATCCAAAGTAAAGTGATCTACCTTTTCAATCCCCTCAAAGAAGTATTCAATGGCTCTTCTCTAAGCAAGATACTGTTGACCTTCTGCATCCAACTTCTAATAAATAATTCTAACCGATGTTGGGATCAAATTTGAAAAGAGGGTTTTGCATTCTGATTTTTTTTATCCCTAGAGGTTAGATTTCTTTTTGGTACTCAAATTAGAAGTGGGGTTAGTCATCACAGATTATTTAACCAAAAAATAAAAAATAGCACCAAAATTGTAAAAAAATGGAAAAATTGTAGCAAAACTTTTCAAATCAATGATTCGACCACACAAAGAGGTGTGCTGGTTGCTAAGGAAAATACAGGAGGAAGCATGTCGTAAGAGAGTGTTTTACGCACTGTCAGAGTTCTCTGCTCGTGGTCCTCACATGCCATTGAGAATAAAGCATGTGTGCTACATGGGCCACTTAGAGAGGTCTACCATCCACCAATTTACTGCCCTGTCAATCCAGATTTGTTTTTCTTTGCCTCATGTACTCCAAATCCCTCTAGATAGATCCAAATTTTCACCAAAATTGATGACTACCAGTCACTACAAATATTGTATCCAAACACTGGATACTTATTGCTAAACATGCAATCTAAAAATTGCTATTGGATAGAAACTGCTATGACTTAAGGCATCAAAAGAAGAAAGAAGAAGAAGAAGGAATAGAAAGGATGAGTTTTGTTCAGTTAGGTTAGGAAGTGAGAAGATATTTAGAGTATAGAGGGCTCTAAATACCGTGTAAAGAGATAGAGAGAAGATATTATAAAGCCATGCTTAACAATGAGCCATACACATGTATTTATATTGAAGATATATACATGAAATAGAGTCTTAATAGGTCTATAATTTATTAACCTATATAGGCTTATCACTTTAACTAACCTATTCACTAACACCTATTAACAAGCCTATCCCTTCTCTCCTTATCAAAATGATTGTACAAGTCCTTTCAAGTAAAACCAACAATTCCATAACCTCTAGATTGTTCTACCATGAATCCCATAATATGGGATGTTCTAATACCACATGCACACATTCTATTCATTTGTGTAATATTAGCCTCATTTAATGATTAGTGAGACTTAATAAGGTGGTTATACTTAGGACCCACGAGATTATGACTAGTATGAGCATCCTCAGACTTAGAAACATACCACTTTAATTTTTTGTTATGATGACGCACATGAAATTCAGCCTTACAACCAAACTATGTAAGTTGTCTATGTCCCCCGTTCGATCAATTTTGTTTACATGCTTTTCATATCAGAAGCCTCAGCATGAACAAACTCATCTATGCCAAATGACTTCCCTTTTAACCTTGTGACATAATGTATACTTACAAACACCAAAACTTAATACCCTAGCATACTTTTCATAAAATTTCTCTGCTTTAAGGTAGCTATCGAATTTCATACCCTATATTTCATCTGCTATTAAAGTTTCAAAAAAACTCCTTTCCATTACACAAATGTCAAAATTTTGGCCAACATCATCTTCATTAACTTTTACTATAGTGGCAGGCTCCATATCTTCCTCTTCAGCATCATTCATATTTAAATGATGCTACTCCTCATATATAAGATCCATTTTACCATTAACTACCATCATAAGCATTATTGTGTAAAAATCAATTCTTTTCCAAATATGCTAGTATAGATCTACTTCATATATAAAAGACAAAATCAAACTTTTTGTTATGTAATGCATTTTATCTTTGTTCTAATGCATTCTAATCACTAAACAAATCAAAAGCATAGCTATAGCGGAAGCCGTATTGAATTTGTTACCTTTGGCCATTGATGCAGTTCCTTCTTCTCTCTTCTATGTAATCCCTCTTTCCTTGCTATTTCCTACTATTATTTGTGAAAATCAATTCGTCCTAGATGGATGCGCGAGAAACCTAAGAGTGACAAAAGGACCGGTTAGAAGAACTGTCCAAATTGTTATGCCTTCAAATCTGCGTCACGAGTGCGAACCCTCGGCTCAAACTCGTGCTCGACAGAGCGAGTCTGACATCTCCTTCCTAATGATGTGCGTGACCTCGAATTGTGCAATCCGATCAATGAAATGCAACTAGCGACATGGGGCTCACCAGACAGAAGACCAAGTCATACCTTGCCCTAATAGACAAATGGGGCCCGCCTGTAGAAGATAATCTGCAGTAGTCGAAAAAGGAGATTTAGTCTGCATATTTTGTCTTGTACATTAAATGTTGATGTAACATTTACTGCACATGTAATTACTATTGTAACCTCCTTTCCTTTATAAATAGGGGAGGGAGCCTTCTGCAAAAGAGAAAGAATCTATGCCAAAACTCTATTAAAACAGAGACTGAATACTGTAACTTTGTAGAAACATCATGATAATGACACGCTACCGTGGACGAAAGGTCCGGTGATACCCAGATTTAGCCGAACCACATTAAAAACCCTGTGTCTTCTTCTCTGCTCTTCCCTCCATCTTTGTTTATTTTGCTATTTTGCTGTGTTTGAATCGAATAAAGGTCAGAGATCCCGTAAGAATCCCTCCGTTGGCCAGAGTTTGGATCATTACCAAAATCCGACGTTAACATTTTGGCACCGTTTGTGGGGATCTCACCTATTCTGGTTCATTTATTCTCACAATGGTGAAGGGAAGAGCATCTAGAGATTTGAATGCGCAACCCAGTCTTCAAGAGGGTCATGTATCAACAATGAATTCTTCCACTGCTCATGTCATCGGTGCAACCACTAGCTTCCCCCCAGCCAATCTTGTTCCACCAGTCGCCGTTACTAATGAAACTGACGAAGTGCAAACCTAGCTCCGATGCCAGGAAAAGCTTGAACACATAATGGGAGAACTGACTAAAGCAGTCACGTTGTTAGCACAAGTTGTGCAGAGATAGGCTAAAGCCTCAATGCCTGTGAATGTTCTCTAGCAGTAACAAGCTCAACGTTTGGGCGATCCTAACCAAACCAATTCTCTAGCTCATTGCTCACAAGAGCAAACCCCTAGTCGCCACCCTCGTGACAATGAAGATCAAAGGACCCAGCGATCATCCAACTAGCACTCGATAGGACAAGACCCATTAGTTGGAGAGTTATTTTAGAAGATAACTCAGCTGGAGGAATGTCTTCAGACTCCTAGTGATTGAGCTCACTATGAGGAATGGTCGCCACTCTTCGAGGAGATCAAAGGTCGAACTCTCCCTCCCAAGCTCAAGGTCCCCACGATTCCATTGTATAATGGGGATTTTGATCCTTATCATCATCTGGATGCATTCAATGTTTGGAGGGACTTGCAAACAACTGACCCATTAGTCAAATGCCGAGTGTTCCCGGCCACATTGGGAGGTGTACCTCGAGCTTGGTTCAAAAGCATCCCTACTCACTGAATTGGCAATTGGGAGGACTGTCAATAGAAATTCATCAGCCAGTATCGAGTGCTAAAGAGACAACTTATGCCCCCTTGCCACCTCGCTATGGTCTTTCAGCATAAGCATGAGTCGCTGAAAGAATATATCGCTAGATTCAAACTTGCAGCAAATTTGGTGGAGAATCCATCTAAAGAAACTATGCTAGCCACCATCTTCGCGGGACTCCGTAAAGATGGAAAGTTATATAAGAGTCTGTACAAGTCCTCGATCAAGGATCTCACTGAGTTCTACGAGCAAGCTACTAAGTAGATCAAGTGGGATGAGACCTTCGGCTCGAAAAGGCCTGATAAGAAGGATGAAAAGGCCGGCCCCTCCCACGGCAAGAACAAGAGTGACACAGTATAGGGCGATCACTCCGTCGAGCGGACAGTGAAGAAGTCCAAAAGGTCCAAGGGTGAGTAACCTCAACACTCGAATCGCCACAAACAGTATAGTATCCTATCAAATTCCCAAGATAGGATCTTTATGACAAAGAGGGATAAGGAAGACTTCGGGGTACCTGTGCCCTCTAGAATCCCTTTTAGACGGAGAAACTATGAAGAATTTTGTGCCTATCACAATGAGGCTGGTCATGGCACGACAAATTTTCGGGCCCTCAGGGAGGTAATTGAGGACCTGATCAGGAGGGGACATCTAAAGGAATATGTGGTGCAACCCACAAGGCAACAACCTCAGCCTTCTCAACGTAATACCGGCCAAGAGATGGAGGGCTCAATTCGGATTACACATTGACAATGTGTTATAAACTTCGGAAGGAATGTAACAATTAGCCAGACGTTGTCATTTTTCTCTCTCTGCTATGCATTTTGTTTCCAAGAATTAGTAATATCCGCAGCTTACATGCGGTCAACTTGCCCAAAGCTTTTTGGGTAGCCTATGCCAATCGTGACCTCTAGTCCGATTGAGGCCTCCCCAGAGCTCATTCTGGAGAAGAATTGATGAACACTTAACTAGTTAAGCTGCGTGCTCGCTGAGGCATGGAGACGCTCAAAATAAACTCACTTAACCAGTTAAGCTGTGTGCTCACTGAGGCATGGAGATGCTCAAAATAAACTCACTTAACTAGTTGAGCTGTGGGCTCACTGAGGCGTGGAGAGGCTCAAAATAAACTCGCTTAACCAACGTAGCTGCATGCTCACTGAAGTGTGGAGATGCTCAAAATAAACTCACTTAACCAGTTGAGCTGTAGGCTCACTGAGGCGTGGAGACGCTCAAAATGAACTCGCTTAACCAGTGTAGCTACATGCTCGCTGAGGTGTGGAGACGCTCAAAATAAACTCACTTAACCAGTTGAGTTGTGTGCTCACTGAGGTGGGAAGGCACTCCTAAACACTCAACACTAGCGCTTTGTACCTGTTGAAGCATAGGGAATTGACGAATTGATTATTTGCCTAAGGCAATGAAATCATTTTATTTTGCAGCTTGCATGCGACCAACCATTCACAACACTCATGTACAAAGGTGTTCTATTTGAAAATGTCATACTGTTTATAACCAGTACGACTATGGATTCAACAAGCACTTGTGTACAAAGGTGTTCTATCTGAAAATGTCTAACTGATTGGTTATTTATGTGAATCAACACAAAAGCTCATACATGCAGAAAAATGGCAGTATTTCGGGATCGTGAAAATGATCTTTTTCATTAAAAGACCTTAACAAGGTAGAATTACATTAAAAAGCTCTAAATACAAGCCAATTGAAATAAAAAGGGACAAACCCTTACCAACTAAAGCCTCCAAACTATTTCGAGTCCTCAAAAATTCTCTTATTGGAGCTTTCTCAAATGGTGAACTCCTCTTCAATGACCTTCACCAATGGAGAGGGAACGAGCATTAACGCTCCCTATTTTTTCAGCCTCCAACTCCTACTCTGATTCATAAAAGGGTCAACTCAGGAAGCGTCAGGAACTTGGCTGGTTGAACAATCACCTCATGGCAGAGTTGAGAGGATATAGTTTGAGATCCATATGAGATACTTCCATGTTATTGGGGAAGACGAGTCTTCTGAGTTATCTATGCAGCAGACCGTACATGCCTCTTTGGAAGGCCAGAATGCTAGAAACGGTGGTGATTTGTCAGGAAACTCCATGGTTTGCTTAGTACAGTGATAGAAGGGATTGCCTTTCCCTTATATAGAGCTAGGGCTGGCTCCATCGAAGGATCCAGATCCATCTCCCCAACTGCTAACATTTGTTGCCTTGGAAAAGGCTAAATTTGACTCAACAGCTGCCTGACATGTGCCACAAGAAGTATGGCCTTAAATAGGTGAAACGGTAGTCTCGGGAGAAGACTTTAATTGATCAAAAATCGAAAAGTTTCAACTCCCAGCCTGTAAAGTAAGTTAAGAGTTAGGGGGCTTATGTTATATATGAAAATCGATTTGTCCTGGATGGACGCACGAGAAGCCCAAGAGCGACAAAAGGATCGGTCGGAAGAACTATCCGGATCACTACGCTTTCAACTCTACGTCGCGAGTGTGACCCCTCGGCTCGAACTTGTGCCCAATAGAGTGAGTTCGACATCTCCTTCCTGATGATGTGTGTAACCTCAGATTGTGCAATCCGATCAACGAAGTGCGACTAGCGACATGGGGCTCACCAGATAGAAGACCAAGTCATACCTTACCCCAATGGATAAATGGGACCCACCTAAAGAAGACAATCTGCAGTAGCCAAAAAAGGAGATTTAGTCTGCATATTCTATCTTGTATATTAAATGTTGATGTAACATATTTATTGCATATGTAATTACTATTGTAACCTCCTTTCCTCGATAAATGGGGGAGGGAGCCCCCTGTAAAAAAGAGAGAATCTATGCCAAAACTTTGCTACAATAGAGACTAAATACTGTAACTTTGTAGAAACACCATCATAATGACCCGCTATTGTGGATGTAAGGTCTAGTGATACCCGGATTTAGTCGAACCACATTAAAAACCCTATGTCTTCTTCTCTGCTCTTCCCTCCATCTTTGTTTATTTTGCTGTTTTGCTATGTTTGAACCAGATAAAGGTCAAAGATCCTATAAGAATCCCCCTATTGGCTGAAGTTTGGATAATTACCAAAATTCGACGTCAACACCAATGTACTGGGAGTTTCCAATGCTTGTCAATGTTCTCAGAACGATGGTGTTCTATCATATGGATTTTTTGATGGCACCGAGGACCCTTTCACCCTTTTTATAGAATTTCTCAGCCCATCACTGAGAGTCCTTATCTAATCCTAACTATAAATCCTTATCCTAAATATATTGGTCATTTAAAGGAGATAAGGTTTATACCTATTTTTCCTATATTTTTGGAAGCCCATATTACAGGTTTGTTACAACCTTATCTTATATTCTCCTACTTGGCAAATATATATACCAAAATTTACCAAGATAAGAAACAAATACATGAATCATATCGATAGTTCCTCTTATAATAAGTATTATCTTCCATGTATCACATGTATTTGCATCTAAACACGGAATGAATAAACCCTATGTTTATTATAGGTCTAACTTAACTGATATTTCTTCAACAAATAAGCATATGCACATATATAAAACAAAAATGAGAAACACCTTGATTGAAGTAGAGTTTCATTAAAATAACATTGTCTCATACAATGAAATCAAACTAAAGGACTAAGGCCCATGCGTTCTATAAGATCCTTAAACTTGAATGGTGGCATGCCTTTTGTCAAAGGATCTGCTATCATCAATTCAGTGCTAATATGCACAATGACCACTGATTTATTCTTAACATGTTCTCTTATGACTAAGTAATTAATGTCCATATACTTATTTTGACTACCACTCTTATTATTCTTAGCCATAAAGACTATAGGTGAATTGTCACAAAATATCTTTAATGGCCTAGACACAGAATCAATTATTCTTAGCCTCCATAGTGGAAGTAGTTGTCAAAGTCTGCTTCACACTCCTCTATGATACAGCTCCACCGGCAAGCATAAAAATGTATCCAGATGTTGATTTATGTAAATCAACACAGCCAGCAAAGTTTGAATTTGAATAACCAATCACCTCTAGGTTATCCGTTTGTCTGTACATAAGCATGTAGTCCTTCGTCCCTTGAAGGTATCTTAAAACTTTCTTGGTAGCTTTCCAGTGGTCATACCTGAATTGCTCTAATATCTTCCTAACATATTAGCAGCAAATGTTATGTTAGGTCCGGTACAGACTTGAGCATACATTATACTACCAACAACTAAAGCATAAGGGATGTTCTTCATTTGCTCCCTTTCGAAATCATTCTTGGGACATTGGTTGAAATTGAACTTGTCTCCTTTAATAATAGAGGCAATACTTGGTGAACAATCTTTCATCCGAAATCTCTCTAAAACATTATTGATGTAGGTTTCCTGTGACAGGCCTAAAATACCTTTATGTCTGTCTCTAAAGATCTTATGCTAATGACATAAGAAACATTACCCATATCCTTCATATAGAAATTTTTAGAGAGAAATTATTTCACCTCATGTAATAAACCCTTATCATTGGATGCAAGTACAATATCATCCACATACAGAATTAAGAAACAAATCTTACTCCCACTAAGCTTGTGATATATGCATTGGTCCATAATATTCTCTTCA
>JANHAO010021777.1:0-12401 GCA_026873985.1 Saraca asoca
CTAGAAAAACAATTTTTAAAAACAGTTTTTAGAAAACTGTTTTTAAAAACAATAAAACAAAAACACCTGAAAACACTTCCAAACAAGCCCATAATTACTTTCAACCAGTTGCATTGCATTTTGTGCAATAAGTTGGATGAATGAATTTAGACCGTTCATCTACTGGTGTATATCAACGTCACTTTTCGGTTGGTGTATTGTAAACCCTTTATTATTATATATATAAAAAAGAGGTTAAAATCAGCTGCACTCACAATCTGCTCCATGTGCCTGCAATTTAGCACGTGTAAAATAGTTTGTAATTATATTTTAGCCACCGTAAAAAACAACAAATTATTATTTTTAGCATCTGTTGAATCTTTAGTATTATTTTTTTTCCATTTTTATTTGTCTACCTATTTGGACAGGCTTACATCAGATCATCAGGTGCTGAATTGATTATTATTCTGTGAATGATGACGCTCTGGGCCCCTAATGTTTAAACGTGGCCAGTCTCATTTGCAGCCCCAAATCCCAGCTTCCATTACACCACCTGCTGTGAAATGGACGTTGTTGAAAATTTGAACAATTTTGGACTCTCAGAAGTTTTCTCATTCTTCTTCCAAGACTAACTCTCACCTCTATCAGCTCGATAATAATAGCCTATTCTGATTCTGACTCAGGTAAAAGCTCAAATCTTTACTATCTCTTTTGCACATGAATATGATAGGTGTATATTGAGTATTTTAGAATGGGTCTGTAATCGAACTGTTCTGATAATTGTATTCTGGATTGAGTTTCCCCACGGAAGGTTTAAACCGTTTTGTGGACAGTGAAATGATAAAATCGTTAATTTGGGCAATAAAAAGTCCAGCAAATCGTTCAAGGTGTTCAATAAACTATTACATGAAGCTTCATCTGAATTGGAAAATATAATGATATGATAACAGTCAGGACAATTGATTATTAATTTCAGGAATTTAGAAAGCATTCTAACAGTTTCTCCTTTAGATTGCAAGTTCCAGTACAGGAGCTTGCTTGTGTCACCTGGTCTATGTGGATTAGATAAACCGTTGAGTGTCTGTTTTTCTGCCATTTTTTTTTCTATTAAATTTCAAAATCTATATAGTGTTAGTTGCAAAGGTATGCCACAAATTCCTTTGTTCAATTCTATGAGCTCCTATATTTAAAATTTTCTGAAGGAATTTGCACATCAGTTGTGGGTCAATGTTTGTTCATTAGTACTGTACTGATTTTAACATGGTTTTTCTGGCAACAAGCTTTGGTTCAGACATCCCTCATCTTATGCACTCGAGTGGCATTGTCTTAGACAAATGTCAAATACCTCAAGAAGTGATGGTAATACTCACTTTGATCTGGAGGAACTCCTGCAGATTGGAACAAGATGTAGAGAGGTAGTTCTTATATGAATATTTTTTTCCCTATTACTTACTGCTAAGTTAGATTCCATGTGATAAGACATATCACAGACAAAGAGCATTGCATGAGCTTTACTGCATGGTGTCATTCTTTGCTTAGAATTTTTTTTTTATTTTTAATTGGGAAGTCTATGAATTTAGTATTACTTTATGAACGTATCCATATTATATATTCAGCCACCTTTGGTGCATATGAGACAAATGCTTTTCATATGACACTCAAAAGGGGAAAAAACTCCTACGTATTATATATAGGCTATCATCAATATTTCTTTGTGATAATACTAGTTTCATCAATCTTGTTTATACTAGGATGAAGTATTACTTCTATGTGAGTATTGTATAATTTTTTGGTTGGGTTTGTTATGCTGCTGATTACTTATTCTATTTATTATGTGATCGTTTTACTGATATATTTCTTATTCATGATTTGCAGCTTAAAAAAGAGAAGGAAATATTAAAAAGTTCACAATCCCAAAGCTTTGAACTGATACGGGTGTGTTACATTCAGGAGTGTTTCATTATCATGATATGTGTAATCAGTTCATAACAATAAGCATCTCTAGATAATTTAGTAGGATGGGAAGGAACAACATACTTTGTAACTTTTGGTGTCTTCATGTATCATCTTCAGTAACTGTTAACCTCAGATTTTTCAGTCAAAGTGGGTTCTGGATTTACATGCGCTTATCTTCTTGTTATCATACTGTACTTATAAATTGGTCTTCTGATCTATTCCCATCCAGAATGGGTATGCAGTAGAAATGGGCAGGGCCAATCTTCCTATCAAACTAATCATATATGGCAAACTTCTTTTAGCTTTCTGCATGCCAAAATTTTCATTCTAATTGAAACACATTCAGTTTTTTATACCAGTTAAAAAGTTTTAGATTGTGCAGCTTTGTAGATACGAGTGACATGCAGAGAAGAAGTTTCAGTCACAAGCATATACTCTTCAGAACTAGAAAAATTTTCAGTCACAATCTCTTCTGTATCTGAAGGACAATGGTCTAATTGGGAGGAACAAATTACATGTTTTAGACAAGAAATAGTGAAGACAGTTTAAACCTTGTAATGATTACCTCTTTCTCTGTCCGTAAAATGTTGCTACCGCTAATTAGAAGGATATAATGTTAACAAAATGACTGAGGTGTTACATATTGAGCTTTTCCAGCAAACAAACGATACCAATCTGATTTACAAATTGATGTAGATACTAGAACTGCATGAGAAGTCATTATCAGAAGCCTGTGCAGAGGATAAGAAACACATTCAAAGTTTGGAAAAAGAGTTGCTGAACTGTTCACAAGAAATAGGTAGGAACTCTTGTCTCAATCTGAGATGCTTCTTTGGATTGTTAATATTTTTGCTTATTTCACATGAAGTGATTATATCATGTTTATATGTTTGCTAGATGATTTTTTGTTTATCATGTTTATTTTCATGGCATATATGCAATGGCTTTGAACACTGATTCACTTATGTGAATGGAATATTTCTGTAAGAAATTACTGCTATTCAGTACTAAAGTTTCTTTGGTCCTATTCGTTGACCTTTTAACATGTAGATTTGAAGTTGTAATAGTCATAGAATTTCCATGAAGTAACATTTATGAATTGAAATTTAACTTATGCACTGAACTTTTGAGGTTTTAGTAATAATTGATTGGCTTGTTTTGATGATACTGCATACAGATTACCTACAGGATCAATTAAATGCAAGGAACAAAGAGGTGAACTACCTGGAGGAGTGTGTTCACAGCCTGGAACTGAAATTAGAGTTGATGGAGTATTTACAGGAAGAGGTTCATAGTTTGAGGAAGAAGCTGCAGAGATCCAATTCAGAGGAATTTTTCTTGATGCAGGAGCTGGAGACCAAAGAAATGGAATTACAGAAGTCGGCTTTGTCTATAGGGAAACTGGAGGGATTGATTTCATCTATGGCATTAGAGTCTCAATGTGAAGTAGAGAGTATGAAGCTCGAAATGATGGCCTTGGAGCAGAGCATTTTTGAGTATAAGAAAATCCAGCAAGAATCTGTAGAAGAAAAAACTAAAATGACTAGATTGATTGAAGAGCTCCAGGCTGCATACCAGGATGGGCAAAATGTTATCATCTCTCTAAAGGAGGAAAATAGGGAGCTCAAAGAGAAGCTTAATAAAACCGACATGTTCACTAAAGAATTGTGTCAGAAGGTTGAAGAGTGGCTGGAAAACAAAGGCATATCTCAAATTTACGGTCAGCCTTCCTTGAGTGAACGAGAGTGTAATCCTACCATATCAAAGGACATAAGGTATGTGAGGTAAAGTGTTTTTTTCTGCTAATTTGCATTCACATGTAATAGTTGGTGAAAGGAATTTTTGTTGTGGTCATCTCCTTATTCTTGCACAGATATTTGCTTGACCTTCTTTTTAGTACTTTCTCCAAGTGAAACCTTTGCTTTCCATAACATACCTGATGATTAATTTTTAACCACAGGAAACCGTTGATTGATCTTGATCAGAAGATGATCCATGAAGCAAATTTGTGTTGAAATCTTTGAATTGTGATCAACTTGGTCCACAATTATTTTTATGTTGTTATTATCATAAATGCATGTATGATATAGTAGGGATTAGTATTGTTTGCACCTTTTGCCCCTATCAAAATGTATAATTCCAAAATAGATGGAATGGACTCAAAAAATTGATGAAATGAGTAAACATTCATGTCTTTCGATTTGACTTCTTTATCCCTTGTTGTAGCTGTCAACCTCATCATGACAAAGATGCACATTATAAGAAAATCAACATTTTTATTGGATGTCAACATGTTGTTGTGACAATATCTCATATATGATGTGATATTTTTAAATAATAGTGATTGATAATATAGGTATCTCTCTCTCTCTCTCTTTTTTTTTTTAAATTCAAATTTTATAAACTAAAGTACTCTTTCTTCTGGTGATGTTTTCATGTAATTTCCTCAAGTGCTTATGGAGAATTATTGGGTCCACTCCTTGCAAGATTAGCAAGGGTAATGGAACCCGATGCGAATTCAAAAGAAGAGATGGAAAGGATGTCATGTCAGATACAAGAATATGAATTTCTTGTGGAGAAACTTAAGGTATGGCCATTTATCAAAGCATATCCCTAGAAGTGATCTACAGCACTTTCTCCAATACAAACATCAGAAAACTAAATTTTTGTGACATAACTCCATTAGTTGAAGTCATTTGATTTTGGAGATTTGTGAGATGATTTCATTTTTCTTAACTAGGAAGCAGTGAGAGAGGAAAAGTTGAAGGCCAAAGAAGAAGCAGAGGACCTAGCTCAGGAAATGGCAGAACTAAGACACAAAATTACAGGTCTGCTAGAAGAAGAACACAAGCGTCATGCTTGCATTGAACAAGCATCTTTGCAACGAATTTCTGAGTTAGAGGCACAGGTGTCAACATAAAAGTTTGATATTTTTCCCTTTTATTTTCACCAATTAGAGGACAGTGATGTTTTTTTTTTTTTTTTCTCATTTTAATCAGCTTCAAAAAGAACGGAGAATACCTATAATTGCTGTCAGACATCTCCCTGAAGTGTAGATGTTGGCGTTGATAAGAATGCCCTTCAGCATCATCAGTAGAAAATTGTCTAAAAAGGTCTGTGTCAATGTATCTCTTTTTATCTAGTCTTCTTCTCAACATAAAAGTAGTTCATCAAGACTCATGAACTGTGATAACTTTTAAAGCACATATGAAACTCCTTATTAAACTGAAATTTCAATTATTGCATTTGGCAAGGAGAATGGCTCTGATTGAATATACTTAATGTGGTTGTTGCTTTCAACAAAAAGGAACAATTTAATTTCAACTTATTTCTTGTTACGAAACTGCATTTTTGTAATGAATTCTGATGCTTACCGTTATAATTGTATCTAATGAAGTTAGTTTCATTCTGGATTTATGAAAGTTATGTTTTATTGGTCCCTTTCTTCCCTCTTTAACGCTCTTGATGGTTCATGCAATTTTTGTTGCAGACTTGCAGGTTTACTAGCAAACTTGAAGGGCTATCCTTTCTGAGGGTCTGTATAGTTAATTTCAGGAAAACATCCTGCTGATAAAATCATAATGATCTAGATAGTGTGTTTTTCTGAAGGAACACTTTGAGTCTAGGACTAGGATTGTCTTCCTATGGCTTGGTCACATAGATTTGTTTAAAGCTAGAACATTTAAAATGATATCAATGTACAGACAGATAAGCTGAAAGCTGCCCCTTTTTTTTTCCGGGGTCTTATTTGGTTTCTTTTTCAATTGGGTGTGGGAAAGATGGAAACAAGAAGAAAATAGCAAGAGATTGGTGACTTCCGTATATGTCATAGGACATCGAAGACAACAAAAGTAACTAGTTATTATAGATTTGATGCAAGAGATAGATATAGATAAAGCATTTGTGAATTTTATTGATACATGTGAAATTTATATTTATTAATTATTATTATATTTATCTTTTTATTTGGATCCAAAAATAAACATGATTTATAGAAGAATTTTTTCCTTTTTTGTGTCATCGTATATCATTTCATATTATATTATCCGTTTAATGGGCTCGGTTTTGATTGGTTTTCATGGAATGATTGTTTTGGTTTGATTTGAAATTTTCAGCGTAGTTACCAAATTATCAATAGCAATTTGTTTGTTTTTTTTTGTTCTATTTTATTTATTTTTGCCAAACGCGCCTAACTGAAAATTCACGTCTTTGAAAATTCGTTTTGCCCACCAATTATTTGAAAAAATACCTGAATGCTTAAAAAAAGAAAATTCCATACGTTGATATAAAAAATTTGCTTTAATCTTGAGAGTGAATCTCAAAATCTAGTATATGACCGGTTACCGGCAACAAGTAAAGCCTTAAACCCCAAAGTACCGCGCTTAAATAAAAGCCTGTTACTACTACATTCACATGGTGGAACCAGTCACTTTCTGAGAAGGCTGGCTCTTTGGCTCTTTCTTCACCACTTGCTATTTTTAAGAAAATATGTATTTGGATAACCCAAATGCCCTATGTGTGTGATTATATTGGCATATATAATATGTTTAAGCTTGCGTTTGTTGGATTTGGTTCTTCCATTGGCAGCCACCCCATCATAAAATCCATGCAATTAGGAATCATGAGGGGTTGATTGGGGCAAAATCCCTGTGATTTATTTATATTTGAGATATTTTTCTTTTCCTTCTATTTTAATGCATTATGACATCGAGGGTCAGCTCAACTGATATATTTAATGTGTCTTTAGACCGTGTGATATATAAGATGCTCAAATCGAATATCTATCTACAATTAGATTATCATAACACCATCTTATTATAAAAAAAATATAATGTTGAGATGGATAATTAATCACATTAGTAGTTAAAACAAAAATGATAGTCTTATATTATTTTTGGAAGTGAAAATACATATTTTTTCTTATGAAATTGAGGTTTAAAATTTTAAGTTTTACTTTATCACGAGAGAAAATAAATAAATATGATAATAAAAAAATAGATTTAGTATTGCTACAAATGAAAAATTGAAAATGACTTGCATTAGTGGCTTATATTTGAGAATATCCTCCCTGAGAGTATGGAAACAAAATAAGATGGAAAAACAAAGTGCAATAAAAAAAAAGGGAAGAAGAAGGAGGTAGAACGGCGCCCCAAGGGCAAGGGAAGGAAAAAAGAAGAGAAGAAATACATTGACAGAGTCCTAAGCTTTTTTGGTCTACAATGGCTTTCCCACTTGGCCCATCTCAAAGGAAATTTAATGCCGGCTGTTGATTCATTCAAAATCAAAGCCAATATAAAACTGAACAAGACTTTAATGACCAAACCAAACTACACGTACACACTTTTTTTCCTTTCTTGTAATCGGCACAAATTTTGGTTCCGTACCCTTCGGACTTTTACTTGACGCGGTTTTGTAGAGCTTCTATATCACCTACTTCTTTCAAGTTGAAATCTCTCGCTTGAGCATCAGTCTCTCTTCTTTGTGGAATCCAAAATTTCTTAATTGCTTCGCTTTCAATATTGGAGTTCTTGCAAGTCTTTCTGCAGATTCGGTGGTGAACTCCAGGTAACATTTGTTTTCTCTTGTACAAGTATTGATTTTGAGGATAATGTTTGCGGAGTGAAGCCCGTGAACGATCTGGGTCTTGAAGATTTTCTTATTTTGTTCGGTTTTCTGCTTTTTTCTTCTTTGTATCCCATTAAACGGTCAACTTCAATTCCATTTTCTTTCTGCTGAAGTGAACCTGGGAAATCCTAGGAAAATCTGTTGTTCCTTTTTCTGTTATGATTATTCTATCCCTGTCCAAGGATTTATTTTCTTTCGTTTTCTGAGCAACTAAACGGAGTGATTCCGTTGTCGATTTATTTATAATTCTTACTTAGATTTCACTGTCGGCTTTAAGACGTTATTCATCAATCTGTGACTTCGTTATTTTTCCTGATTCATGTTATTTGAAGTTTCCCTCTTTTTATGTTTTCAAATGGTCGAGTTTTCCTTTAGCTATAGTTAGTTGTTCTATTTGAATTTTTTATAGCAGTAATTTTACGAAACTTTAGGCTTAATTGATATGACCTTAGGGTTTCTTGAAGACTAGTGCATTCGTAATAAACGTGGTATGAACTTTCTATTTTGGTTTTAGCTTGGTGGTCTGCATCAACAGCGACTGATTTGTTCTTGCTTGCCTTTCCAGGTAGGAATTCATCTGTATTCAGATTGCATCGATTTGTTGTTTTGTATCTCTGCCTGAAATCTTCAATTGTCTTCTGATCTGAAGAGAGACAATGTTCGGTTTAAAGAAATCTCCCTTAAAAGTTGCTAAACCCAGCTCTGCTGATCCTGTCTATCCTGTTCCATCTGGATCAAACCCATTTGATTCTGACGATGAGTCACAGGATAACAAAAAGTATATTACCTCAAGGAAGTCTTCTTCAGAAACTGCACTAGTTAAGCCTGAAGTTAACACCAATCCTTTTGATGACTATGATGGAAATATGAACTCGTCTTCGTCATCTTCTTATGCCCTCCAGTCTGCAGCCCGGAACAAGTACAAGAATGATTTCCGTGACTCTGGAGGATTAGAGAATCAATCAGTGCAAGAATTGGAGAATTATGCTGTTTACAAAGCTGAAGAGACTACAAAATCAGTTAACAATTGTTTGAAGATAGCAGAGGATATACGAGAGGATGCCACGAAGACTTTGGTCACCCTGCATCAACAGGGTCAGCAAATAACCAAGGCCCACTATGTTGCTGCTGACATTGACCACGATCTAAGTCGGGTATAAATCTTGACTGTCAACAGTTGTTTATTGCAATAATTCCATTTTATCCCTAAGAGTGGCTTATTAATTCTTAATATCCTAAGACCTTTCTGAACAACATGTTTCTTTTTTTGCAATGCAGCCCTCTGAAAATGGGCATTTATTCAAATTGATGTGTTAGACAAAAATTGACTGTACTGTGACTGTCTTGTTGCTGCGTACAGGGAGAAAAGCTTTTAGGGAGTCTGGGCGGCATCTTTTCTAGAACTTGGAAGCCAAAGAAGACACGCTCAATAACAGGCCCTGTTATTGTTGAAGGTAATTTTTCTCTCCTCCTCTGCTCTCCTTTTTTATATATGTTTATTTGGACTTATGATTGATTCACTTTGTAATACAGACGATCCAGTCAGAAGAAAGGGCAATCACTTGGAACAGAGAGAGAAGTTGGGACTGACTTCCGCACCCAGAGAACGATCAAACACACGGACACCACCTCCTGAACCAACAAATGTGTTTGAAAAAGTTGAGGTTCGTACAATAAGTTGTTTAAAGCTAACTAACTGAACATGAGGAAGCTCCACTTTATTTTTGCTTTTAATATCTGATTAATATTGGCCTTCCTAATACGTTGATCAGAGTTCAGAATTTTCTTTATGATTATTATTTTTGCCAGTTTCTCGTCACTTTCTCCCACCAACCACCTACACCAGTCATTATTAGTCTGAACTGGATAATATAATTTGTACTTGTGCTTTTCTCCTTGTCCTGATTGGCTTTTACAATGCTATGTATTTTATTGACTATTTTTTACTAATAAAACTATTGATCAGATTGAAAAGGGGAAGCAAGATGACGCAATCTCAGATTTAAGTAATCTTCTGGGAGAACTGAAAGACATGGCTATTGACATGGGATCTGAGATTGAGAGGTTAGTTAATGGAGTAATTTGAATGCTATGCATTGTTTCTCTGATTTTCTTCCAGTGATTCTTGTAAATTAGTTCCACATCCTCTCCTCTCTGTCCGTTCAAATTCTCACCATAGATAATATTGGTGTTGTTGCAGGCATAACAAAGCCATCGACCATATGTACAATGATGTGGATGAGTTGAATTTCCGCATGAAAGGTGCTAATCAACGTGGTCGTCGTTTACTCGGAAAATAATAGTACAAGATCCCAACATTTTATTTCAACTTGTGATGTTGACCCCTCGTTCTTCTAGTTTCTATGATTGTTTTTCTCACCAGAAATGGATCTCTGTTCGGACAATTCTTTCATTATGATTTAGTATGCCTGTACTGCTACTCAATTTTCAATGTGCAATCAGATAAAACTTTTCTTGTGCAATGCTAGTGTAATTCATCTTGCTAATTCTCCCCCCTTTTATGGGTAAATTCTCAATGCAAATCCTTTTGGTGAATTGTGGCCAAATTAGAGGCATACTATAGTATACCCTTTTCTAAAATTATATTACCAGGGACTCCCTAGATAATACACCCGGCTCGAGTATATACAGCTGGAGCCATTTCCAACTTTCTTAAAAAAAAGAAGTTTGGAAAAAGATTCAAAGTTACAATCGGCATGGCAACAATTTTAATTGTACTTTTAACTTGTGATTAATTCTCGTCTACTTACTGGGAGAGGTCTGAATATAGGTTGCAGATTACAGTATCTACCATCATCTTGTTAGACAAATAACCTGTAAGCAGCCGGCAGCATGTAGATATTTGTACACTATTTGTCATACTTCTATAAGCCAGTTAAATTTGACGAGCGAAAGTAGATTGAAAAGCCATGTAGATTTATACACTAACTAGATTTTCTTAGCCAGGTCATAGCTTCCATTCTTCCATCTTCATAAAGACTTAGCTCTAGACTTCGAATCTAGAAGGATGGATTAACAGTAACATTCATTTTAACGAGCATGATCCCAGCACTCACTATAGCAGTTATATAAGCTCCAAAATCTACCATAATTTATTATTGTACATGATACACTAGTTTTAAAATTCCACATTTTTCTTGCTATTTGTACCAAGTATCAGCTTTCAGTTGTAATTCCATTCAGAGACTGATGTTAGAGCTAAAATCCTCTAGATGACAAAATTTCAGCGTAGCATCAGTCATCACTGATCAAATAGAATAACATCACACATAAAGAAGTGGTTCACAAAACCCAGGTCTTTAAATTCAAATGTCACAAAACCTAAATACCACCATAAGCCCATAGTCGAGAGAGGGCAACGAGTACCATGTGAACTTTAGGTCGAAAGGTTCAGTTTTGAACGAATTTTTCTATCTCCATGATACTTTTGATCTTGGGTGCGTAGAGGGAGTAAACGATGGCCTGCCTTTTTGCAACCTCGAGGTGGTCCCTGCCATCCGAATAAGCCGATGAAATGGAAGATGGATCCGAGAGGATTCGTTTATGGCGAAATGCATCGATGGTTCTGCGCTTGGTGTATTCCTTCATGTTGTAATCGCAGAACTGGCGAGCCGTCCGGAGCAGCTGGCGGAACAGAGAAAGCACTTCCGTCCTCGATGGAACTAATGCAGAAGCAGATGCCATTTTCAGAGGTTAAACGGTTCTGGGCAAGCGAATTGATTACCGTAATCTGCGTGTTTCATTTTTGGTTCTCTTTTATACACTTGAGTATTTGGCTTTAACGTCGCCACGTCGCCACGCCACAGCAATTGAAACTCCCCGTTTTGAGGAGACATGTTTTTGATTTCACAAGTTTTTTTTTTTAAGTAAAATTCATGTTTTTTGAATCATATTTTTTAAGAAAAATAATGTGTAACATCTTAGCGTGTGTTTGATATATTAAAAAAACTCATTTTTAACTTCTTAATTTCATCAAACAGATTTTTTTATATTTTAGAGGTGTTTGATATTCTAATTTTTTCTTTAAAAAAAATCTCTCTTTTAAGAAGTTATTCCAAATAACTTATAATTTATCCTAATAAAATTTTCTATTTTTTTTAATTCATCCATCTCTTTTTGATTAATTGATAATTTATATCCTAATTAATTAAAAATTCTCATTTTAAATACTTATTTTTTTTAATATCATACCATTTTCGATACTTTTTTTTTACAAAATTAAATATGACAAAAAAAACTCACATATTATTACATATTTGATATATGTCTATTAATATAATATAAATAAATAAAAATAAATAAATAAATAAATATATAATGTCATAAAATATAATTTAATTAAATTTTAGATAATTTTATTCTTATTTTAAATATTTTAATTGGATCATTATATTTTAACCTCAAAATAAGTATGAATTAATTCACTCTATATATTAACTAATCATATTTACACGTCCTTTTATATCATTTTATATTTATATATTAATTCATTAATTAATTTTATTAAATATTTTTAATATAATTAATTAGCTTATCAATTTTTAACTAATAATTAGTAGTTAGTAAAATAATTAATAACTAATTTATCAATTATCAATTAATTTTTCAGTTATTTGTGCCAAATAGATTCTTAGTCTTAAGAAATCAATAAATTTCAACAAAAAAGGAAAATGAAAAAGGAAGGAATGATAACTTCCACACTGAAAATCAAGATGATGTATATTTGCATTAACACTCATAGTTGAAGACACAGCTTATCTGTTTCTTCCATATCAAATAAGTCCTAAGATTGGAACTTTTCTGCAAAGACACAAGCTCAC
>JANHAO010021778.1:0-12400 GCA_026873985.1 Saraca asoca
CAATTTCAACATTTGGCATTTCAATTCCATGGACACAAAAGAGTTCAAACATCAATTCATAAAACAAGTATTCAAGCCATCAATTCATGAAAGTTCCAAATATCAACTCATGAAACAAGAGTTCAACAACTAATATGATATATATATATATATAATTTTTACTTTTAATTGCAAATGTCTAACAAAAGTCCAAACTTGTTTGTAATTATAGTTTAGAATAAAGTTCAAATTCCCAGATAATGAATAAGATAACTATTGTATAACATATGTAAAATGAAAAGTAAGTTATTCACTCACCAAGAGTTGACTCAAATCTATTTAGTGAAATAGCTGGTGGAGATAAAGTATCCATAAGAATCTTAAATAACTTTTATGGTGGTAGATCATGTAATATTCAAATTTAAATAAGTAAACGAAATCATTTTTTTATAATATAATTTTAGAAGGTGGTAAATTATTCATTCACAATTCTTAAGCTCTTTAAGCTTAGTTTCCAAGGTGATCTGGTTATGCTAGCTTCAAAATGTCTTCAAGTTCTTCATTTGCTCCCAAAATAGCATTCTGACTCTTTTCCAAACTTAGATTGAATCAAACAAGCTTACCCCTTTGAACCCATAAGTGAACCTAAGCTTCAAAGTGGTTAGGCTTCAAATCTAGAGAAAAGGCAAAAGATAACACCCCTATTCTAGTTCAGCAATACACACCTTGCTTTAGCCACTAGCTTGGTTGAGTGGAGGTTCAGGTGTGGCAAGGTCTTAGGGCATGCGAGGTGAAGGAGGGATGATGGCAAATCCGAGTAGAGTACATGCAAATAATGGTTAAGTGATGAATCCAAGGGCAGTGATGACGCCTTAATTGGAGAGGCATGGTAGTAGGACAAATGGTCATCTCTCTTTGTCTTTGGTCTAGGTGGAGATGAGATATTAGGCTATTAGGAATTTCACTGGCAATGAAGGATGATAGTGGAGGAGCTAGATGACATTGAAGAGAGGAAGATCAAGCTAAGGTTTTTTGGGGTCAAGAGCTTTGCGTCTGAGTGGGAAAGGAGAAGGAAGAGAAAAATACAATAAAGAAAGTAGAGTTTGAATCTAATCTAAAGACACCAAAGTGGGCAACATTCTTATGGTGTAAAAATATTTAATACAAATATAACTAGTTTAACCTTGCAAAAAAAATTTTAAAGCAATTAAACTTTTTAATTTATTAGAATATAGATACATGACTTGATCACTGATAGTTTAAACTAAGGCTTTAATTAATATTCATTAAATAACTATTGTATTAATATACAGTTGAATAAAATACACTATCTTTAATTCTATAAAAATACATTTAAATAACACTATGAGGAAAATGAGATTTTCTAACATCCAAAACTAGTAGAAATCAATTGGAAACATATGATTTTTGATGGATAGTAGACATAAAAAAAACACAAGTCAAAAAAATCTTCCAACGCCATTAGATGTTGGAAAATTTGTAATGTGGCAATGCCATATGGAATTTGCAATACCCACAAACATTGGAAAAACATGATGACATGACATGTGTATCCATAAATTCTAATGTATACGGACATCAAAAATGATAACATGGATTGCCATCTCATGTTTTCTGGTGCCTAGAGACATTGGAAGATACGACAACATGGCAATGCCATGTCATTGATCATAAGTTTGTCTAACATTTGCAAAAGTCAGAAATTATGATATGCATTGTTATGTCTAGATTTCTGACATCCCTATAAGTTAGGAACGTTGATGTGTAATGCCATAATATTATTTTAGACGTCCTCATATGTCAGAAAGGATGTCAGAAACTATGACATGACAAAAATAAATAAATATTTAATTGAGAGACATCTACAGATACACCTGAAAACAACAAAAAATCTACAATACTAATCTAACCAAATTATTACATTCAACATTTAAAAATTTTTAAATATTCTTCAAGTTATAAAATGTCACAATGACTCATGAAAAATGCCCTAAATCTTTCTCATCCTTTTCTTCTTCCTCCTTCTCAGCAGCATCTTCATTTGTAGGTATTTGAGCTTGTAGCTGAAACTACAATGGAGCTCTAAGATAATGTGGTCATACACCTGGATATGGTGCCTGCATCCAAGAATATGGTGGAGTTAACTATTGTCTTGAAGGAGATTGAATCTATGGATAATAATATGGATGAGGCATGTGGGAAGGTGGAGGAGGCATTGGTGACAGCATCCATGGTGCAAAAGGCATAGGAGGCTGCTACATAGGTGATGGCTAGGGAACTCCAAATTGTTGCATTAAGTAATTCCCATATTTCTGCAAAGCATTCATCTTCTTTCCATCTTAATTTGTCTCTATGAAGAAGAAGAGCTTCCAATGTGATGCACTATTGATCAAATCATGTGTGCCTATGATCCAATCCCATAAACCCGGCCCCTTTTTTTTCTTCAACAACTTGCCTTTATAATTAAGGATCAGATGACATAAAGATTGTAGTGTCTAGATCACCATTACTCCCTTCTATTGATGCTTGAGTAGATAATAATCTTTCTTTTTCTTTATTGAAAGAATTCTGAAAAGGAAAATGAAATATGAAAAAGAAGCCAAAGAACTTACATAAGCCAAAAGTAAAATGGAATTATTTAAACTTAGCTAAGTAAATAACTTACATATTTTTTAGCAGTATAAGGGTCTACCTATTTCCCCACATTCCTTTTCTTATTCTTATGTAGGTTGAGAAACATGTCAGGAAATTAGGCCTTCATTTTACTTTTTTTTTCCTATTTTACGCATATTTAACATTGTAAACAAATTGAAACACTTATACACAATGAAATCAAAGGACATATACAAAGTTTTACTTACATATTTGAGGGCATGCTCCATTATCAATATAAAATCTCCAAAATGAAGAGATGCGCCTTGATTTGCAACTAAGTTCTTCTTATTTTGCTCCTATAGGCTTTTAAAATCTGTATCATTCTGGTGAGCTAACAGATTATCCCAAATAGAATCATTAATCCAATTAGGTTTTTTTTTGTTTATTTCAAGCCTTATCTAATGTACATGACAACATTCTTGATCCTTGATGGTTAAAAGACTTCCACGACACTAAATGATTGGCAGGGGTCCATTTGTAGTACTTTTATAAATTAGAACCATACATGTGAGCCAAAAATAAAAAAAATTAAAAGATGCAATTGTATAAGAGCGTATAATAAACAACATATAGTAAAATTTGAAAATAAGTATGAAATACTGAAAACTTTTTCTCAAACCACATCCTTCGTGTCTTTTATGGAATGCTCATCCATTTTGGCCATGCTTCATTAAACTTTCTCTACACGATCTTCCTAATTCTATGCACGAGCTCTTTTGTGGGATAAAATCTATTGCAAAGTTTAAAAATATCATAACATGGATAGTATAAAATTATTTATATGCAAAAACATTAATTTTGGATTCTCACATTCTATCAAGCATTGGGATTATGTTTTCATCAGGCTCGAAAGTATGCCACTGATAGCCTACTCCAATGCTAGTCATTGTTGTATGAGTGGAAGTAGGTTGGAAGGTAGATGCATGAGGTAATTGGTGAGAAGGCCAGGAGGCAGGCTCTATAGGAGAATGTTGGGCATAAGACGCCATAAAATAGGGTTAGGAGGAGGCACAGCACCAGAAAAAGACTACATGAAAGGCACCATACAATTAGAGGACTAGGTGGGAGGTGCCATATTAAAAGGGGACTGGGTGAAAAGTGCCATATTAGGAGGGACTAGATAGGTGGCACTATATTGAGAAGCGGGTGGGTGGGAGGCACCACACTGGGAAGGGTCTATCACGAGAAGTTGCCATAAAACTTCAAAGGATAAGAGTTGAAAGCCTTATGAAGCGGTGACCATAGTTAAACACTTGTCTAACTACGACATCAACTTTCCTCGAATGAAGTCCCATGGAAAGGGGCTCAAATATTACTAATGGCTACCAGTTAGGCAAGGGTGGCAATTCCAAGAGTGGGAAAGAAGACAATAGGGTGTCTCCTCACTTGCAAGTTTCAGGATCATTCCTAACATCCATCAACAAAGGGAAGTCCAATACAATACCTTGTTTCTGATGCAATAGAGTGGTAGAATGTCCATAAAAAGTTGCCGTGAATGCCTTACAAGTCATGCTTTAAGAGGAGGCGTAACAAAATGATGAGGATAGTGATGAAAGTTTTGATAAGGAGGATAAGTCTTGCACTAGGATCAGTGCAATTCAATTCCTCGACTCCTATAAGTAGTGTGACAACAACAAAGCATGGTAGATCTCATCCCTGCTGGTGGTCTATTTATGCAAGGAGCTCTACTAGTCCGAGGGTACCACCCCGTATAGGAATAGAGGAGATAGTGGACAAGCTGCATCAAGAGAGATGTGCAAAACAAGTAAATCCTTTTAAAGATGAGTCTATCAAGAAACCAGAAGGTGTAGTCTATTTAAGGAGTAGGTTTCTTAACACCTACATTTTTATTATATCTTATTGTGAAATTCTTGCTTGCAGAACCAGTCACTTAATCGCGAGGACCAACTTATGGCAGTATCTCACAGTGCTTTGAAAATGTTGGAGTTTAGTCACAAGAAAAACTTGTGGCAATGACCTTTGAGAGCATAGGCATGTGGAAAGCTAGAATAAGAGTGACAGATAACTCTTTGTTCAACCCTATCGATCGTAATAGGGAGATACCATCAAGGTTTCATGTTCCAGTGATCATGGAGGCACCAGCCAGGTGTCAAGTCCATGTTTGAGAAGTGATATTATTGAATTAGTAGAATACACAACAAGGCATGATGGAATGTTGAAAAACCATGCAAGTAGACTTGTGAGCAAGATATAAAACTTGTAAGCAAGAAATGTTTTGTCAGGAAAAACTGATACTTGTACCTGAACAAAGCATGAGACTTGCAGTTCACACATCGATGGTATGGGACATTAGATGTGGACCAATCGATACTAGGCATACCCAAATGCCTAGCTATTGCACAACTACAAAAACAATTAGTGCGAAAGTTATGGACATAACTCATTTTCATCATCAACAACTAATCAAGGAGACAAGAAAAAGAAAGCCTAAGTAAGGCTAAAGAAAAGCATATCGAAAACTTTCAAGGAGCAGTGTCAAACCGAAATGTTGAAGACAAAACATTAGTAAAGTCTAAAGAGACAAACAGAGAAGAAGTCGAAGGAGAAGCTCGGGGGAAGCAAACTAAAGATTTTGTCAATGTTGTGTCAGACTGAGTCATCAATGAGGGCATCAACATTTTCAAATGGGGGAGAATGTCACAATTTAGGACTTGTGACCAAATTCAATAAGCAAATGTACTCAGATCCGGAAGAAACTTGGCAAAAAAATCAAGTATAAAGAAAAGATAATGTGGCATGAATTTGAAAAAAAAATGCACACGTAGATTATTTTTTCTATTTTCCACATTTTAAGAGCATTTATGTAATTTTGACCAATATAACTTGTTCAGTGCAAGTAAATAAACACATGGTTATGATCCTTGGATTTTTATCTTCAATTAGAACCCTTTCAAACTAGGAGAAAAGTCCTTATATTAACTTGAAAAAAGTATATTTACTATTACTATTAGAGATTTGTCTTAGAATGTTCTTTAGGGAATACTGTCCGATGACCCAAGATAGGCATCAAGACATTCATCTAGGGGATCAAGTATGTGGCCATAAGCCTCCCCTACACACTTGAAAATCTGTAACAAGGCTTTTAAATGTGAATAAAGGAGTAGCTCCTCTTTAATTGAAATATTATCCCACGAAATTTCTCTACTTTTGGCCTTATTTATCACCATTTGTTCGAATTGCTTGAATACATCATATTTGTTAATGTGAATGACTTGGTTACCTTTATATGTGTTTTGGTTGCTATGTGCTATGTGATTTGTATTTATGGTTGCCTCAGTGTGCTATAAATTGTGGGTGTTATCTGTTATTTTCAAAACTTAAATGGTATATGACCGGTTGGTTGGCTTATTCTCAAATACTAATTAATTAAGCGCTAAGCCAAAAGTTTAAAGGCCGCACATTCTAACAATCAAGCTATCAAATCATAACATCTAGGCATGGCAGTTAGTGCCATGTAATTAAAGGAACCGCTAACAATCCTTCCACAAGCCAATATAGTCAAAGGTGTGTATAAATGGTGTGACTATACCATCAATTGCAAAGCAAGAATCTTGCTCACGTCAATAATGCATCATGAACACATGGATGCTCTTCATTCATTCAAAAGCACAACAAATGGTGTGATCATCGCCCATATAAGCCCCCCAGATATTTTTCTTACTCAACTCATTCACATTACATATACAAGAATTCTACTTCTAGAACTAACTTAAGTGTCGAAATGTGATCAGCAAGCCATTTTTATCAAACATGGCTAACCTTGTTCATTGTATAGGCCACTTCACCACTATGCACAACTCTTGTTTATCGATCCACTTCTATTGAAAAGTTTAAATAGTTATAAAGAATTAAGATAAGAAAGAATATTCAATTTACTTAACATTAAAAGTGTAGAGGAAACAACATCCACTAATCTATTAATTTAGAAAAAAAAAAAGTTTGTTTTCCTCAACTATCACAATATTATGTATTTTTTTTATTAATTACAAAATTTATAAATAACATAAAAGTCCTTTTTTTATATATACAATCAAATGGTGTTGCATAAAATATTTCCCAACAAAAGAATCCAAAGCCTGATGAACGAAGCTGGACTATTTCTAATCAGGAAACAGCCATTAGAGGCCACCATGGAAGTTCAACTGTGATCGACAAATTCAAATAATCTGGAATCGGACCTTCTGATCCAGCCTTAGTAGACGACTTCGTCCTCAGATTCCAACAAACAAAATGCTTCCTGAACACCAAATACACAACATCCCTATCATAAGGATGAAAACCCAGTAACTTTGGACATTCAAACACATTTTTCGGGTCAAGTTTCTTCACCATCTCATTCAGGTACACATTGTGTTTCAAGCGCCATTTTCCTCCATTATAGAACTCCGTGAGCTCCCAAACTCTCAAATTGGGAGTAGTAGTGTAATGCGCAAACACAAACTGACATATTTGCAAACACTTGGCGGATGACAATCCCAGGCACCCCATGAACACTCTCCGATCCGAATCAGCAGGCAAATCAATGAATCTGAACTGTTGGATCTGTAGTTTCTGATGAGAAACTCCATTTTCATTATTATAGTAAGGATCGTAAGCAAGAATTGCGTTAGAACCCTCCAGAAGCAGTTTCCCATTATAAACAACGCTACTGTATTCAGGTCCACTGCTAAAGCAGCGACTCGGACATGGCAAAATCAGTACACTCCATCTTCTTGTCTCTGATGAGAAAACTTCTATTGTACACTGAGATTCTGACTCGACGAATTGGACAACGCGTAAAACCCAGAATCTCAGAGGAAAGTTAACGATAATTGATGATTCTGTAATTTCTGGGTTTATTTGATAGGGAGGATCGCATATAAAGCCTGTTCTGGCATGAAAACAGCTTGTGGTGGTCGGCGGCTGAGGGAGCTCGACAGAGTGGCCAGAAAATGGATCGGAGATGAAGTAGATAACGTGCCAAGGAAAACTTACTGGTTTAGAGCATAAAAGGAAGCCATTGGAGGATCCGATGCCCTCGAAATTTGGCGAAATTGAGGAAGAGAATTTTGTGTAGACTGAATCTAATTCTAGAGAAGGTACCTCTGGTATGATTATCAGAGTCTTTTCACGGAAGACGAAGGAGCACCGCCAATCACGGTGGCGGTGGTGTTCTTGGTGGAGAATATGCTGGTGGCGGAGGTATCGACGGAGGAATTCGGGTTCGGATATTAGAGCGAGCCATCGTTTGCAGACAGACTTGAATTGAATAACTGATTTGCATGGAAGACGAAGAATGATTTCTAGCAGTATAGAGTCTGGGAAATCGTTGATGTTCATTGTTGTGTTATTGCTTTTATATTTGGATGTAAATGAGGCAGAGATCATGTTGGTAAGCCATTTCTTAGAAAAGGATCTGAATTTGGATGAACTTTCTGATGACTTGGCCATGGTGGACTAACCTCTAAGACTCGACTTTTGGAAAATATAATAATGGTATACAGTTGAGCTGTATCCTTGTTTTGGATTAACAAGATTTAATTTCATCATTTTTTTTTTCCGACAACGTGAAGAATAATAATACTACTTACGTAATGATTTTTCTGACAATTACGTCTCCTTCGTTGACATTAGATCATTGGACATTTTTAAAAAATAAAATAAAAAATGCGATGGCATTTGCAATGTTCATAAAATAGGTAAAAAAAATAGGTAATGCACCACAATCGCACGTGCAATTTATATTTTAGAATCTTGCATAAATGAATATATATTGAGAGTCTAATACCTCATTAAATAAAATAAAAATAAATTGAATGAAATAAAGAATACAAACAGAAATGATAGGGTTTAAAATGATTATTTTATAATTTTATTTGATATAATCTTTCGTTCTATTTTTTATATTTGTTATTAATATTTTTAAAATTATATAAACAAACTGATAAAAATCTAATAAACAAATCTAACTGATAAAAGCCTATCTTGAAGTGGCAGGATCAAAGGATCAGGTCATCAAAATATGAGCTTTAGGTTGCTGAACAACAATGCTTACAGTAACATCAAGTCAATTGACAACAAGTTCTAATTTAGAACGAAATAAGTCACCTCAACCATTATTCAAAAGCTCTTTGTGGTTAAACCAGGGAGTGAATGGGGTGTCAATTTGTAGAAATCAACTTACATATTAATTAGCTGCCTATTTACTGGAAACCCTTGTCCGTTATATAATTAATTATATTCAAGTTGTAACACTCTAACCACTATAAATAAAGGTTAAAATTATTATACAAAGGGGGAGAGATGATACAACACAATAGAATACAAAAAACTCAACAAAAAGATTGAGAAATAACATAATCATGAATGTAGGGATTGATTGACTTTAACCAAATCACGTTAAAAAACTCCTGATGTTCCGTGTTCTTCCCCTATTCAATCTGCAGAGTTTTCTAGATTTCTTTTTGGTTGATTGGATTTGATCATCAACAATATTTGATATAATAAAATAATTTAAGAATTGATGGAAAAAAAATGGGACCAAGAACAATAATATCCTTATCATAAAATAATAAAATATATATTCAATTTTAATTTATTAAATTTTATATTATACTAAATAATTTTATATAATAAACATATAATTATATGATAAATAAAAAATGTTATATTAAATGTCCTATTATTTGAATTATAATCAAAAAAATATTTTTACAATAAGAATGGGTAATAAATTCTAGTTCATTAAATTTCTTTAATATTAAATAATTTTATAACAAAAAGTATTTATTTTATAAATGATTCAAAATATTTGATTTTAAATTCTATCATCAAAACTATAATTAGCAAGATATTTTTGTACTAAAAATATTGAAATATTTACTTTTTATTATTTATTAATGCAAAAGTAATTTGTCAATTATTTATAAAAATATGGGTTAAAGAAATAAAAAGTACATTCTGCTGTTTGATGGAATCCTCATTATATCGGACCCGGATCCAGTGCAGTTGTTAGGTCAACTGCACTGGGTGCAGTTCAATCTGGGCCGTTCGATCTGCGATCTAACGGTCCAGATCACAGTTCGTAAAAATAATTTTATTTTATTTTTAAGAATAAAATAATCTAACTGTAAGTTACGATCTAGACCGTCGGATCGCAGATCGAACGGCCCAGATCAAACTGCACCCGGTGCAATTAATTCCCAACTGCATTGGATCCGCATTCCATTATATCACGTTATAGAATAGTCATTTACTCACAGTCCCTCTTTACAGTGCCAACTAAATAATCATTTTAATTATTTCTTTTCTTTTTTAATTTTTATTTCATTTCATCCAACTAAATGTATTTTAATAATGAAGAATATCAACTGACACTAAACGTGTTCTAATATTATTTTTATTCCATTTCATTTTAATAGTCTTACGAGAGAAATCATTGTATAACTTCAATAATTATGACATTAAACACCACAATTGATATATTGTGACCGTTTATGTGATGTGTAATTTAAATCCTTAACTGTAGTTAAAAAATCATGTGGGGGCATGCAAAGCTTCTGGAAGGTCTACTGCCCATTGGAAAGTAAAAACTTAGCATGATTGTGAAATGAAAATATATATATATATATATATTTGTTATTAGTGAGAGAATTTTGGCTAGATTTCTTTGGAGTAAGAAAGAGATATTTCTAATATTTTTATTGACCAAATCAAAGAGAGCTTCATGAGGTTTTCTTCTTAATTATTTCTTTAATTCTAGTTATGTGTACATCACGGTAGCCGCCACACGTTTGCGTCTTCAATTACGTATTGAGGATCTTTATCCAAACTACTTTTCTTAATATCATATCTTATTTAATATAAAATTTATATATGAATTAAATTATTCTTTAAGTAAATATGATAAAAATTAATGTTAATAATTAATAATTATTATGTCTTAAAAAGATAAACATATCTAAAATTATTGAATAGTTTTTGATATGATGAATTTAACTTACTGTTAAAATCAAATATGATTTATAAACATCTTTTTATTTCCTTTTCATAATCAATTTTATTGTTAGGATTGCATGAATTATTTTGTGTTAATTATTTCAAATTCTTTCATAAAAAAATATTTTTCCTTAAATTGATTATTTATCATAATCAAGAAAAACTTTTCAATATGATTTTTAAAAGTGATATTGTCTATAACACATAAAATACTATATAATTTCTTTATTTTTAAACACAATTCATTATAAGTAAAACTTGTATCATTACCAATTTCATCTAAAGTTAAGCTCAACCAGTTTTTAACAATCAAATATGAAATATGACTTATAAAAGGGTCAGGATTATTTCTACAAATACTTTTACTAATTCTACATCTTATTTAATATAAAATTTTTATATAAACTAAATTATTTTTTCATTAAGTAATGTAAAAATCAATCTAATAATTAGTAGTTATTTTTTTATTTTTTCTAAAAAAATGCCTAAAATTGTTTTATAATTTTTAACATGACAAACTTAATCTATTATTAAAATCAAATATGATTTATAAATATCTTTTTATATTTTTTTCACTTTTACTTTTATTGTTGAGATTACTTGAATTATTTTATCATAATTTTTTCAACATAAAATAATCATTCACACAAGAATCTTTTTTCCTTAAACTAATAGTTTATCACAATTAAAACAAACTCTTCATTTTTTTTATTTTTTAAAAAATATTGTCTATAATACATAAAATATTGTATAATTTCTTTATATACAATAAGCAAAACTTATATCATTGGTAACTTCAAACACTTCATCTAGTGTTGGTACTCATTTTTTTTTTATTTTCTCTTGTGTATGTCTGATTATTTTTTATCTTTAAATTAATTTTTTTTTAATTTGGGGCTTTTGATCTACTTGTAGTATTTTTTTTGTCTTGACCATGAATTATTTTAAATGTTAGTTGTAGTATCCATGAGTTCTTGAAATTTTTATCATTTTATTAAATTTAAAAAAAAAATTAATACTTGTGGTTGATTATTTTTCTTAGCCTTTTTTAATGTGTATTTTAATTCAAATTACTTAATTTTATTTATTTAATATTTTTTTTTGTAATTGTTCATATTTGCTTTTACTTAATATGATTTTAATTAATTACTATAATTTTGATAGTAAAGTAGATTATTTTTTATCTTCAAATTCTTTTTTTTTAATTTGGGGTTTTCAATCTACTTGTAGTATTTTTTTGTCTTGACCACAAATTATTTTAAATGTTAGTTGCAGTATATATGAGTTTTTGAAATTTTTATCATTTTATTAAATTTAAAAAAATATATTAATACTTGTGGTTGATTATTTTTCTTAGCCTTTTTAATTTGTAGTTTAATTCAAATTACTTAATTTTATTTATTTAATCATATTCTTTCTTTTTGTAATTGTTCATATTTTCATTTACTTAATATGATTTTAATTAATTACTATAATTTTGATAGTAAAGTAGAGTAAACTATCTTTGAACACACCAAGGAGCTTCTAACTCCTCTTACAATTGGCAAATCTGCTTCGTCACTGCATCATTCTTAAGCTCAATAGTAACCCTATGAACTTCTTCTGGCATATGATCTTTGTGGTGTTCTGTAAGAACGGGTCTGGCCAAAGAGGGGAAATTTCGAAAATTTTCAGACAACAAAACCCTTACTGGCCGAACCCCTCTCCCAGATTTCCCTTTGTGTAGAGGTTCCAAATAAAGAAAGAC
>JANHAO010021779.1:0-12403 GCA_026873985.1 Saraca asoca
ATTTATATCTTGATGTAACACAACTATAGCTTGTAATTAATGCATATAACTCCTCCTTCCTCTATAAATAGGATTACATTGTTAGGAGGAGGGAGGAGAGGCTGACAGATTATAAGCCAAAAACCTTGTACAAACAATCCTACACATTCATAAAATCTCCGTCGTGGACGTAGGGTCTGGTGCTGCCCAGATTTGGCAGAACCATGTTAAAAAACACTGCGTCCCCCTTTTTTTCTTCCTCTTGGACCATATTCTTCCACACTTCAGAAGTAGCAATTGGATCCCGAACTCCTCTTATTGGCCAGATTTTTGGGACCATCTGTACGAACTGAAATCCGACGTCAACATTTTGGTGCCATCTGTGGAGACCATCTACTCTCTAAAGTCTCCGTTGTAGCTTAACAATGGCATGAGGAAGAACTACTCGGAGCTCAACCACTCCAGCCCTCCAACCAATAGACACCCCTATTGTGGGGGCTCACCAACAGTCTACTGTTGCTCCTGAAACTCAAGAGGCATAAATACCCGATCAACCCCGTCCGACGCTAGAAAGTTTGGTAAGAGAGCTAGCTGAAACCATCAAAACACTGGCGCAGGCCCAAGTTCAGAGCACGTAAAGACAAGAAGAAATCATCGCATAGCTCCAGCAGTTTCGTAAAGAGGCTTAGACAGAAACTCACGAAGATCGTGATAATTAGCAATTGGGGGGCATGCAATGAGCGAGAAGCTCCACCCCTCAATTTGGGACATAGAACCGGACAATGGAGGAAATCCTCCATAGGCTCGAATGGCTAGAAGAGCATCCGCAACCTCAATACCACTAGCCTCGCCACGAGGAAAGCTCTCCATTTTCTGTGGAGATAGAGATATGACCTCTCCCACAGAAGCTCAAAGTGCCCATGATCTCGCTGTACGATGGGAACATTGACCCGAGCAACCACCTGGATGCATTCAATACCCAGATGGACCTCCAGACAACTGACCCCCTGGTGAAGTGCCACATTTTTCCTACCACATTGGGGGGAATGCCTCGAGCATGGTTCCGACGCCTCTAAGCTTGCAACATCGATAGTTGGGAAGAGTGCCAAAGGAAATTCGTCGATCAATACTAGGCATTAAAAAGACATCTTGCACCCCCTTGCCATTTCGTTATGATCTTCCAGTGCAAGGGCGAGTCGCTCAAGGACTACGTAGCTTGATTCAGGCATAAAGCCAACTCGATAAAAGACCCTTCTAAGGAGAGTATCTTGACAGTGATCTCAGCAGGACTTTGCAAAGATGAAAAACTGTACAGAAGCCTCTACAAGTCCCCAGCTCGAGACCTTGTTGAACTCTATGAGCGGGTTGCCAAACATATAAGATGGGAAGAATCCTTTGGAATGGAGGAGCCCAAGCACAGAGTGGGCCTCAATGGTCCCATCGCGAGAAAAAAAGGGGGGCAGTGAGAGTCACGATGACCCCACTCCTTCTCTCATGAAGAAGGCGAAGCATCAGTGACCCAGAGGCCGCTTTGAAGGCTACATCCTCCTATTCCATACGTAGGATAGAATTTTCGCCATAGAAAAGAACAATGAGGACTTTGGAAGGCCCAGACTTATGAGGGCACCCATTAAGTCCAGAATCCAAAATAGATTTTGTGCCTACCATAATGAGGCTTGACATACCACCTCAGAATATCGAGCGCTAAAAGATGCTATTGAAGACCTCATCAGAAGAGGCCGACTACAGGATTATGTGGTGAGATCGCTTGGACAACGTGCTCAACAGGCTTAGCGAGTTGTCACCTAAGAACATGAGCCTTCCATCAAAACCATATTCTAATCCTGTAACATTTGCTTGTTATCAATGATGATCAATTGTATCAATTATTGTATGGTGAGTTAATGTAAGTCGTCGATTGGCCTGAAAATGCATTGTCTAGATAAAGAGCTCTCACTTCATCAAAGATTCATCCGAGGGTGAGATGGGGTGAGGCCTACCCCATTGATACATCCGAAGTGAGCCACATTTTATGAAATACGATCAAGAGAGCGAATTCCTCGACCATTGAGCAACGAGATTGCTATCTCACTAAGTAACGAGCTTGCTGTGGGCTGAGCAACAAGCTTGCTGCGAGACTGAGCAACGAGCTTGCTGTCCCACTGAGCAATAGGCTTGCTATGAAACTGAGCAACGGGCTTGTTGTGGTACGAACGTGCGATCCTACTTGGTGATGAGTCATCACCTCACCATAACAAAATAAGATCGAGGGTGAGATAGCTCCAGAGCCTACCTCAACGATGCACTCAAACTCTATAATAGGCCACCAGCCCACTACAATGCATAGATTTCGAAATAGAATCGTTGCAACTTTCATGTGACTGGTCACCTACAGCTCTCATGCGGACGAACTCTCATGCCTCAAATAAGCCCCACTCTCACTCACAATAGATTGAGCGACCAGAAAGATAAAACATAGTCGATTGGCCAAAAGAGCATTTCATTAATCAACAAAAATTTACATACAGCAATGCACGAAGCATCCAATACAACATTCAAAAAGAAAGAAAAGCCCATACAGCAAAAAGACCTCATCCAACGAGGGAAAATTACACCAGAAGAAGAAATGCGAAAACAAAGGAAAAAGACTGGAAAGCCTAGCACTACCATCCCTTCAAGAAGCAACAGAAAGCCAGCTACCAGTCAGTGAGCTCCCACCTACAGGAAGGACAACAACCTCCAACTGCCCCTGCTTATTTCCCTCCGGTGCGTCCTTTTGAGCTAGACCTAGAGTAATTTAAAAAGTCATAAAATGTCGACTAGCCAGGTAACAACACCCAAGCAATGCTAAGGAAAATAATCTGGGATCAACACAAGATCCCCAGGCGCCCGCCAGATGAATCCTGCGATAGAGCCATGTGCAACGGGCTATCTATGTCTCCCGACACCTTGCAACAGGCCATCCATGTCTCAACGAGCTTCGCCAGAAGCCAAGACACCAAAGTGTAGGAGGCTCATCAATCTCCTCCATCGAACTCCTCTGAGGCAAAGGGAAGGAACTCCTCAGACTATGAAAAGACCCACTTGGCCCTTTGAAGAATCCAGAGGATATCTAATTCGATCTTCTTCTAATGGCCCAAAACGAGCAGCAATGCCACGCCAACGGCCAAAAATGGCAAATAGCAGAAAGCATGGCCTAACGCAGAATGGAATGACATCTGATGTGACAATCTGATCAAGAAAAAACACTGATTGGAGATACAAATCAAGCCTCAAAAAACTCGTAACTCCTGATTTGCAAAGCAAACTAAGAGTTAGGGGGTTTATGTTATAGGAAAAAATCGACCTTAAGAGATAGCACCAAACTTGAGGCCAGATTCCCCAACTCACCAAAGGTGCCTAGCAAGCTTCGCTTCACCCTTCGTCAGAAAGTGATACAGCGAAGTTATCCTGATATTATCTCGTGAAGTAAGTCCCACCTCACTCGTTGCAAGATAGCGATACAGCGAGGTGACCCTAAGGCCAGCTCGTCAAGTAGTCGACCATTCTGCTCGAGCCCGCTACCCCGGTACAACAACACCGGGCTAGCTTCAGCAAGTCCCATAACGACCCCGAGCTAGGAATCCCAACTCGGGACGTCGAGCACCTCGCACCTCACACCATAAAGCAGCACCAAGTGATGGATGCAGGCCAATGCAGATCCACAACCGACCAAGGGGGACCCGCCCCATAGCCTATACCTTGTAATGGTTGAATTATAGTCTTTTACTGTCTTTTCCATTTATATCTTGATGTAACACAATTGTAGTTTGTAATTAATGCATGTAACTCCTCCTTCCTCTATAAATAAGATTACATTGTTAGGAGGAGGGAGGAGAGGCCGGCAGATTATAAGCCAAAAACCCTATACAAACAATCCTACACATTAATAAAATCTCCACCGTGGACGAACCACATTAAAAAACATTGCGTCCTCCTTTCTTTCTTCCTCTTAGACCATCTTCTTCCACACTTCAGAAGCAGCAATTGGATCCCAAACTCCTCCTATTGGCCAAATTTTTGGGACCATCTGTACGAACCAAAATCCGACATCAACACCTTTTGTGCCACTTAAGCAATAATCTTCGTAGTAAGATCCTCTAAAAAAACTGATGATCCTTGAAGACATTTTGATGATCCTCCAAAATAGGCCTTGAGACCTACTTCTCTCCCAACCGCTTTAACACGATTGGGATGCTCTTCAGTTTTTAACACAATAGTTAACATGTCCATTCTTCCATATGGAGTAAAATCTCCATGGTTGATTACTGTATGAGAGAATCCTGTGGCATATATACAATTAAGAATATTTATTACAGCTTAATACTTATAATTACTTAAGAATATTTATTACAATTAAAGCTTGCAAATTACTTACAATTTTCTCGACAACTATTTAGCTTTCTTCTATCATGTATTCACCTTCAGTGTTGACCTTGGCTTTCTTCCACAGTTCATGCCAAGATATTGAAATAACTTGTGGATCGAACTGATGGGAAGCTTGTTTTTCTACAAGTTTTTCCTCCAACAAAGCTTGCTCAAGCTTCATATATTCACCATAAGACAACCTATGTTTATATTTATTTTTGGTTTGTCTCTCCCTATTGGCTTTACTTGTAACCTATTGAAAAAAAAATATAATTGATAAGATGGTCAAATTACTCATAATATATAGATTTTAAAAAATAGAAGGTAATATGGTCAAATTTACCTAAAAAGCCTTGGATTGGCATTGCTTCACAAATTCATCTCATACTTCTTGATCAATGAAGTTATATTTCTCAAGGGGATTTTCATCATCTTTCCTCTTTATAGTGATTGTAATCTATTGTCAATCGGTTCTTGAAGTCTTTCCACTTCCCCTATGCAAGCTTTAAGACTTATTTTCTTCTCCCTGCATCAACATTAATGGTGGTCTACAAGACAACAAACACATTGATTATACTTATATACAATTATTCTAAGAAGATAGTTATATATATCTTAAACACAAATTTGAGATAAGTAATCTATACCAAGATTTCTTGACAAGTGTTCTCTTTGATGTCTTATGGTACTTATTTCTAGTGCTCAATATTGATTGGCACTCTCATATGTGTCAACATTCTAATATAACTCTTATATTTTCAACCCGTAACCCTAGTAGCTTGACCTTTAGCTTTGAAGTCAATGTTCATCTTATCTCTTTTGCTACGTATAAAGATTATTTCCTTTATAGGGGTATTACCCTTGTACCCTTCTCAGTATGCTGATAAAGATCCATATGGCTATTTAAAAGGAAAAAAGAAAAAGAAGTTAACCAGCAAACAAATGTTTCTAAAACTAAACATACCACCATATATCATTGAAATAAATATAAAAAACCACCAGAATTTAAATTAGTTTTGTTTACAAACAGTGAATAAAAGATAAGTATATTTGAACCATATTACTCACTTTTAACTATCTTCATACAAAGCCATATTATAGACTGCATTTGATGATTTTGAATGAGAAATGATCACATTTAAAGTTTTTGTTTTATTACGTAGATTACAATGAAAATCTAAGACATATTCATAGCCACCCTGGTAAGTGATACAAAATAGGACATGCATGACTAGGCATTCTACACTAAGAAATACAGTAAAAAATAATCCTAAATGAAAACATTATCATCAATCAAACTAAGAAACAAAACATGAACAAAGAGGCTAAAATCCTAAAAAAAAAAACCATCAGCGAGAACAGAAAGAAAAAGTAAAAAAAAATAAATATTGACATAACTTGGCAAGGAAGAAACAAATATAGTGCAAGAAGAATGAAGTTCTATACCTCGATGAGAGATGGACTTGAAATGCGATGATCAAAGATAGTGATGATAATTGAAAACAACAAAGAAGAAAGTAGTAAGGATTTGAGAATGATATTGGTAAATGTTTCAAACAGAGGAAAGCAAATGAGAGTAATAAGGGAAAGAATTGACTTGTTAAGTAGGAAGCCTGGACTTTAGACATTGGTTATTAATAAGGAATTGACGTTTATTCTCAAGAATCTACATCGATTTTCATAAAAAATTGATGTATAAACTTAAGACGTTAGTATTTTATTCAAATCAACATATTAATTTTCATCATATTTATATAAACACCATTGTCATTTCATCTATTATTTATACATTGAATTTTTTTATTTTTGGTTTTACATTATGTTTATACGTCAGTTCTTTTTTTGAACCGACATATTAATTTTCATCATATTTATAAAAATGCCACCATCGCTTCCTATATTATTCCTATATTGAATTTTTTTATTTTGTTTGTACTTAGGTTATGTATTATAACTGACATTGTTTAACACTTTAGACGTCGGTGTTCTATACAAAACTAATGTCATAACATTTTTTTGGATAATAATATTAATGCTTTGTCATATATAATTTTTCAAAGGCTAATTATTTTCTAAAAAATTTTGTCAATTAAATAATATTTCAATAATAGAATTATTTTATCCATTGAATAATATTTTAATAATTGAATTATTTTGTAAATAATATTTAATTTTGTAAAAATTTATAGTTAAAGACGTCAGTTTGTGTTTAAAAAATTGAGGTTGTTTCTATTATTTTATTTAAATTACACAAAGGTGTTCCAAATTACATTTTTACCGAAACATCTAAAAGAAAATTAGGGTGGAAACATTATTATTGAATCAAGCTTGGATCATGCTTGTGGGTTGCTTGCAACAAAGCAACAATAAATTGTTGAAGCTTTTGGGATTGCTTGAATCTTCTTATTTAAAGGATCAATGCATATGCCCTATTTAAAGGGAAAAAAGAAATAGTAATTAATCATTTTTACACAAACTAATAAAAAAAAGAAAGAAAAATGGATAAATAAGCTATAAATCTTCAAGCAAGCTTGAGCATAATGATACTAAGCAAATGCTTGCGAGTATAATGCTTACATCGGAAGATGAGTTTGAAAAGTGAGGCACAGAAATTTCATTCCATAATTTAAACATTCGTTCTAAATATGTTCAAGTTGTTTAACTCTTGGAATTGAACTCCTATGCTCCACTTTCAAACTACTATTTCTAAAAGTAAGTTGCAGTATGTTGAGTAATGAGAGGGGCACATTGGTCTTTTATAATGCGAGGAGACTTTGAAATTGACGTCTAATATTATATATCTATGTTGTTTTCTAATGAAAAATTAGCATCTAATATACGTCCCTTCGTATAGCAGAATGTAAATGCTTTGAATTTATTTTGAATTATTTGACTATTTCTATTTTCTTAGTAAAATGGAAGAAATTAAAGATTATTAGAGAATTTTAAAATAACATAGTCATGAAAAATAGAAAATTAACTATAATATTATCATATCAATAAATTAGTTGTATGTAAATAATTTGATTAAAAATTCAATTGATAACTTAATTAAAAAAATTATTTGACTATAATCAAATAAGTCATGTATTATATTATAATAAAGTTCCTTAAAGTATGATTAAATAAAAATGTATTTGATAAATTAGTAAAAAATTTTGGTATCATTTTTGAATTCTGTAGTAATGATGTCAATTTTTGTTAAAAAACCAATATCATTTCCAATTTTTTTAATAGAAAATTTATTGTTCTATTTTTTTCTTTCTTGGAAGGAATGACAACCTTAACTCAACAAAAATGTTATCTAATTGCAAGCAATGGTTTAGTAGCTTTAGCAATAATATCGTTATCTTGCTGCAAGCAATGCTATAAGATTTGTTTGCATAAAGTAAATGACATTATCGTTAAAGATGCTAAGCCGTTTTTGCCAAAAAAAAAAAATATTATTGTAGAAGCTGCAAGCATTGCTTGCAACAAGACAACACATACATTATTTATAGGATATATACATATATCTTGTTCAAATTGAAAAAGGAAAAGGAAGGGAAGAAACTACAAACATTCAAAGTAAGCTAGAGCAAAATAAGAGTTAGGAGGATGCATCGACCTTTCATAATGTAGATAGACTTTAGATGTTGGTTAATCTATTGGAACCAATGTGTAATATTATATGTCTACATTAGTTTCTAATGTAAAATCAACGTCTAATCTCTGTCTCCTCATTTACAAGAAAATAAGCACAATGAATTTATTTTAATTATTTCCATTGTCTTGGTAAAATGGAAAAAATTATTGATCATTAGAGTTTTACAATTTCAAAGTCCTGAAAAATGAAAAATTAAATATAATATTATCATATCAATAAATTAATCATATGTAAACAAATTGTTAAGAATTCAATTGATAAATTAATAAAAAAAAATTATTTAACTATATATTATAAAAAGTTGTTTGAACTATAATAAAAAATTTTGACAATTAAAGAGTCATAGATTTTAAAGATGGTTTAAACCTATTATCAGTAGATTTTGGCTTTGCAAAGTGGGCTGGCAAAAGCCCAGAAGAAGCCAAGTCCGACGGAAGAAATGAGGTTGGTGGACTGTGAGGTCACTGCACCAGGAGTTTCAACTCGCTAAAGGTCCGAGCTCGCTGTCTAAATGAGCATGAGGTCAGGAGCCACTAGCAGTCTCAACGCATGATCTCAAGCTCGCTAGGACATAGATTACACTTCTAGAAGTCTGTTGAGGTTGAGCATAAGGCCAACAGGCAGCTTTCACTACCAATTTGTAGAATGCGGCCCCTGGGCCTCGCGGGCCAAAAGTAGCCTGCAGAAGCCAGTTTGTAGCACCCTAGGCAGTCTTGTACACTTAATGTTTGATGTAACAGATGTATAGTTTATTTAGTTCCATTTGTACCCCTCCATGCTTCTATAAATGGGGGGCTAGGATCATTGTAAAAAGGGGGGGGAGAGAGAGAGAGAGAGAGAAGAAGAAGAAAACACTAGCAGAAACTTTTCCAGAAGCCATAAACAAAGCTCTCTAAAAACTCCTTCAGATTAATAAAACATATCCGTGGATGTAGGGTTTGATGTCATCTGGATTTAGCCGAACCATGTTAAACTCTTGCATTCTCAGCTCCTTTCCCCCTTCCTCTTGCCTCTCAATTGCACTTACCATTCTGACAACTGGAAAACAACTCGAGTCCTGAAAGAACCCCTTCTGTTGGCTAGATTTAGGTGTAATCAAAATCCACCATCAAGATTTTGGCATGCCTGGTGGGACCCATTTGTCTTCTGATTGTATCTATTTTCTTGGTCCATCTTCTACACAACCATAATGGTTAAAGGAAAGGCCGTTAAGAAGTCTGGTGCCCTTGATAATTGGTTGGAAGGTGATACTGCAAGTTCTTCCACTACCAGAACCTTCAATGGTTTGGCCTCCCCAATTCACCACCAACCCATTGTTACTATCTTTGAAACCAATGAAGCGCAAGTATGGCACCAGTGCCAGGAAGCATTTGAAGGCTCGATGAGGAGGATAAGTGAAGCATTCCAAATGCTGGTTCAAGCATAGCCCCAAGGTGTGCAAAGGCGGGCCGAAGTCATCGTGCCTGGGAATTTTTCTTAATAACAACGTGTTGGAATTTTGAACAGAACTAGTCATGGGCACATGTTAGGTCGCCATTCACATGACGAAGAGGATGGGAGAAGCCGCCAAGCTTCCAGCTAAAAATCTGAAAGCTTGCCGCCATTGGTGGAAGAGTTGTTCCAGAAGGTGAAATAGCTAGAGGCGCACTTCTGAGCTCACAATGATCGGAGTCACTCTAAGGAGCAATCTCCCTTTTCCAGGAATATTGAAATGGAGCCCTTCCCCCAAAAGCTCAAAATTCCTACTTGTTCATTGTACAATGGAGATAGCAACCCACATAATCACTTGGACATGTTCAACAACTAGATGGATTTGTAGACAAGGAATCCTCTGATCAAGTGCCATGTCTTCCCCACCACATTGGGAGATGCCCCCTGAGCTTGGTTCAGGAATCTCCTGGCCCGTACCATCAATAGTTAGGAGGAATGTTAATAAAAATTTCTCAATCATTATAGGGCACTGAAGAGGTAGCTCACACCCTCTATCACCTCGCTAGAATCTTTTAGCACAAGCATGAGTCTTTGAAAGACTACATTGCTTAATTTCGGTGTGAGATCGACAATGTAGAGAGCTCGTCTGATGAGGGCATTTTGATGGCAATATCTGCTGAGCTTTACAAAGATGGCAAGCTATATAAAAGTATCTACAAATCCCCTATAGTAGACCTAGGAGAGTTTTACAATCGAGCTGCTAAGCAAATTAGATGGGAAAAGACGTTTGGTGTGAAGAAGCCTAAGCTAAAATAAGAGAAGAAGTAGCTATGAGGATGCAAAGGGTGGCTCTAACCGTAGCTCGGAAAGAGGGCCAAGGCTAACTGACCTCAACAATTAGCCCACCATGAACACTACAACGTCTTATCAAATACTCTTGATAGGATTTATGCCATGGAAAGAAGTAGAGAGGACTTCGAGACTCCTATTCCCTTGTGGACTCCTTGCGCAAGTAGAAATACAAACAAATGCTATGCATACCACAATAAACTGGGTCATAACACTTTGGATTGCCAAGCCTTAAGAGATGCAATTAAAGACTTCATAAAGAAAGGGCGCTTGAGGGAGTACATATTGCGGTTTGTAGTGTAGCAGCCTCCCCAGCCTCAACGGGCCCCCGAGCAGGAGCAAGCTGTAGTGAGAACCATATACTGAGCTTGTAATGAGATTTGTGAAAATGGCTCAAGTTTTGTTTAGGCTAGGTTATGTTGATTTCTCTAAAAAGTCCTAGAAAATATTTGACTTGGTGTCAAGATTTTGAAAAGTGTACACTTTGCAAGCTAAGTCTCAAGTTATGATTGAGAATCACATCGAACAGCAAGGCATCGCACTACCACAGCCTGCCCCTCAAGATTGCTTTCATATGATCAAATCTTCACAACTTTCATATGATTAAATCTTCGCAACTTTCATGCGATCAAGTATTCATAGCTCTCATATGATCTTAAGCTCATGCATACGAGCAACTTTCTTAGCCACCGCATGCATGCATCGATCTTACCATGCGTACAAGTAACTTTCTTAGCCACGTGCGCATGTGATCTTAGCTTGTGCATATGAGAAACTTTCTTAGCCACCGTGTGCACATAACAACCTTACTACATGTACGAGCCACTTTCTTAGCCACCGTGCATTGTAGCCTTATCCTGCATACAAGCAACTTTTTTAGCCACCATGCGCAAAAACCAGTCTAAAGCTTGTGCATGCGAGTAACTTTCTTAGCCACCATATGCACGCAATGATCTTACCATGTGTATGAGCAACTTTCTTAGCCACCATGTGCATGTGATCTTAGCTTGCATATACGAGCAACTTTCTTAACCACCATGTGCAAGCAATGACCTTACCACACATATGAGCAACTTTTTTAGCCACCATACGTTACAATCTTACCATGCATACAAGCAATTTTCTTAGCCACCATATGCATGACATTTGAATTTCATAGCTCACATGCAATCTGAATCTTATAGCTCTCATGTGACCCACCTATGTATTGATTATCTCTCAAGGCATTCTTGTGCCCAAAACCATTACTCAAGCAACGTGGTAGATTGGTCTTTTAAACACATTATTTTTTATTATTCGCTAACAATCATATTATTATGTGTGATATGTAGGATATTTGAAAAGCAAAAGCAGTAGGCAAGAATGACAAAAAGTCTATTCATTAAAAATGCTCAATGAGATACATTTACATGAAGAAAGCCAAATATAAGTTAATCTAGCCTATCCTCTGGTAGATGCTCTCTTCCAGAAATTAGAGAAGCTAAGTGTGAATGCAGTAGGCTCTTCCGTAGTTTCATGTGAAATTTGTGGATGCATTGGCCATATTGCTACTGAATGTTAATTGGGGAATCCTTCTTGTCAAGGTAGTGAGCAAGTGAACTTAGTCAAAAATTTTGCCCAGCAAAACAACCCCTTTTCCAATACATATAACCTAGGCTGGAGGAATCATCCCAACTTCTCTTACCATCAAAATCCAAACCCTGCTCCTCAGAATAATTTCAAGCAACCCCTAGCTTTCAACCCTAAAGACCTAATCCTCCACTCCCACCAAAGTCCAACTTGGAGCAATTGATGTAAAATTTTGTGATGACCCAAACTAAGTAGAATAAGGAATTCAAGATTCAGAACCAGACCATGAATGAAGCTATTAAAGAGCTAGCTTCCAAGGTTGACTCACTGGCTACACATAACAAGATGCTAAAAACTCAAATTGCCCAACAAGCTAGTTCTTCAGCCTGAAGTCTAGGAAAACTTCCAGGTCAACTAGAGATTCCTAGGGAACATTACAAAGCCATTATTTTAAGAAGTGGGAAGCAACTAGAAGGGCCTAAGATAAGTGAAGAGGAAGTCAATAAAGATGAACCTGGAGTA
>JANHAO010021780.1:0-12401 GCA_026873985.1 Saraca asoca
GGTAAAAGTAAGACAAAAATCACAAATTAACAACTAATTAAAAGGTGATATTCATCATTTTTATAGGTATATTTTTCACTTATCAATACACAATAAGAAGTATTGACTTTTTAGATACTTTTTCTCCAGTTGCAAAGCTTGTAACTATTAAAGTTTTAATTTCTCTGGCTTATGTCAATGGCTAGTTTCTTACTTAACTTGATGTCACTAACGCTTGCCTTCATGGTGACCTTATTGAAGAAGTTTATATGACAATTCCTTTTGGTTATGCTCATCGGAAAGGGGAGCATTTTCCTTCTAATGCTGTTTGTAGGTTACACAAATCCATTTATGGCCTTAAACAAGCATTTCGTCAGTGGTTTCACAAATTCTCAAGTGTTCTTATCACAGGAGGTTTTAAACAATCAGCTAGTGATCATTCCCTCTTTACCAAACAATATGGCAACTCTTTCTTGGCTCTCGTGGTATATGTTGATGATATTATCATTGTAAGCAATGATCAGGTCACTATGGATAATTTAAAATCAATGCTTAATTCTAAGTTCAAGATGAAAGATTTGGGACCTCTAAAGTATTTCTTGGGTCTGGAAATTGCAAGATCAATAACAGGGATCTCCATTTACCAACAAAAATATACTTTGGAGTTATTGTTTGATATCGGCTATTTGAGCTGCAATCTAGTTCCCGTTCTAATGGAACCTAATTTGAAACTTTCTCAAGAAGATGGTGATTTAATTCTAGATCCTACGACCTACAGACGATTGATTGGGAAACTTCTGTATCTTACGATTACTCGATTTGACATCACATATCCAGTTAATAGACTCAATTAGTTCTTGGCAGCTCCATGAGTTCCACATTTGGCTGCAGCACTTCGTGTCCTATAGTATATCAAAGGTACTCCAGGTCAGGGAATTTCTTTCCCTCATATTCAAAAATACAACTAAAGGCATTTGCAGATTTAGATTGGGCAACATGTCCAGACACACACAAGTCTGTTTTTGGCTTCTGTGTATTTCTTGGTTCTTCTTTAGTTTGTGGGAAATTAAAGAAGTAATAGATTGTGTCTTGATCATTAGCTAAAGTTGAATATAGAGCTATGGCAAACACCACTTGTGAGCTCATTTGGATATTGTCTTTACTCAAAGATTTAGGAGTTTCTTGTCTTGGCTCGGCTCTATTATTTTGTGACAATCAGACTGCCCTCCATATTACTGACAATCTTGTCTATCATGAACGAACCAAGCATATTGAGATTGATTGCCACATTGTACGGGAGAAAATACAAGCAAGCATGCTCAAAACTCTACATGTTGGAACACACAACCAGTTAACTGACATCTTCACCAAAGCTCTTCATTCCACTCAGTTTCATGTTATTCTAAGCAAGATGGGCATTCATAATCTATATGCTCCATCTTGAGGGGGAGTCTTAGCAATTTTGGTGTGTTAGTATAGTGCAACAATTTTATTTTTTCTTTTTCACACTTTCTATTAAGCTATTTTGCTTTCCATTATGTAGCTATGCATAAGTAGTTTTCTATTTTGTTGAGCTATAATTCATATTTTTAGCATGGAAGCAGAGTCCTTTACTATATAAGCTTGTGTAATTCATTCAGATGAATTAATGAAAGCAGTATATTCAAAATGCATATTTCTCATTCTTAATAATCTCTATCAAATACTTGAATGGCTATGATTAGCATATGTCTAATTCTAGTTCCTTGATTGTGTTAGTGGAGTGACATCTTTCAACAGTGTCATTATCAGCTCACAGTTTAGTTAATTAGGAGACTACATCTAGAGAAGGAGGGAATTTGAATGAAAGGGAGAAAAGAACAAATCAAAATGCTGACATGGTGCAATGGTATATAATATATGAACATATTTCAGAATGAAATTGATTCATATATTGGATCCTACACAAATATAAGCCTTCCTATTATTCATATGTAGGCACAAATGCCTTGCTATTTCAAATATGGATCACGATGCTTGATTGCCTATGAAAAGAAGTCAAGAAAGCCCTTTTAAAGATCTGTAGTGATTTTTAATCACAAAGGTAGAAGAGGAATCTGCACCAAATGGGAAATAAAACTAAAAAAACCATGTTAGCCATTGATAGGAATAATAAAATTGTATGCTTGCTTAGAGATGCAAAACATTAGACAAACTAAACTTGAACTAGAAGATCTTTAGTAGAGTCAAATACATGAGCAATTGAATTGCTGTTTTTTTTTTTTTTTTTTTTGCATAATTGGACCAATTTTTGCATAATTGAATTACTATTTTTCTGCATAATGGGACCAATATAGTGACACTATTCAACTATTTTTTTTCTATATATTCATGCCAAACTATGGTATAATTGTGTTAGTTTATGCATAATTGAATTGTTGTTTTTAAACCAAAATTTTGCTAAATCATGGCATAATTGAATTGATTTTTTACATGTCTAAATTCATAAGTAATATTTCAGTCTGAGATGTTCTTTTTTTTTTTTTTTTTAGGATGGGGTTGATATTAATTCAGAAGATTAATGTTCACCCATAGATGCAAGAAGATCTTCAGGAGGGAGCAATCAAGACAGAAATGCCATTGATCCTGCCCAATCTTTTTAGGTTTTATAGTATTTTTGGTTTTAAATAACTTTCGACTGGAATGTAAAAGTTGATTAATGTTATAACTTTTGGTTGTATCTTTGAATATTTTATTTGAATGAATGCCATTTTTATTACACTATGGGTTTGCATTTTTATTTTATAGGGATAATTAGTGTTATTAATTAATGAAATGAACAAATTGAATGTCTTGAAATTTTTTAAAAAATATAAGAAATTTAGCTGCTGTTAAAGAACTGCAACAAAATAAAATGTAAAAAATATAAAAAATGATAGCAACGGTTAAAGAACTGTTGCAAAATTAAAAAGAAAAATTTGAAAAAAAATAGCGACAGTTAAAGAATCACTACAAAATTAAATTTTAAATTAAATTTTTAAAAAATAATAATAGTGATTATTTAACCATTGCTAAATTTTATCTTTCCAACAATTCTTTTTAATCGTCGCTAATGTCGACCCGACGCCATATTTTTTAGCAGTTCTCGTAACCACCGTCATTGTAAACCGCCGCTATATACAATTTGTAACTACCATTATTTTAAGAGTTTTTTTTTTTGTAGTGATTAACTAATTAGTTAAACTAAAATTATAGTTAATTCATGATTGAACTATCCAATATGTTTCTTTTTTTTTAACTATAGTCATGAAATGAGAGATTTGTATAATTTATAAAAGATTTACATTATTGTATAAAAAATTAGATCATTAGTCTCAAAAAACCTAACATTTATTTATAGTTACTTTTATATGAAGAAATGCTTGAAGAAAGAAAGAGCTATCATCAATATTTTATTGGAGCAATGCTTGTTAGCCGATAAACAATCCTGAAATCATACTAGCAAGAAGATTTAAGTTTCAAATGGGACTCGTGTCATGGATCAACAACATTAATTTTTAGTCTCATTTTGGAACGTCAATTTGATTGGATTTGTCGGGACATTTAGGATTTTGCATTTTATTATATCCATCCCATTATGCGTTGTTGATAATGTATGGTTTAATCTTACCTATGTATATGCTATTAGTCTAACAACATGGACAAAAATATTATATTACTTATATTTATTATTTTATATTAGATTTAATATAAAATATAATTATTCAATTTCTTATATTTTAATTCTATTTATGATTTAAAATACTATTATTGCATATACTTGAAATAGCTGTTTAGCAACCTCTAATTAAATAAAGTTTAGCACATTTTATGTATGTTATTAAAAAATATAAGAACTGATTTTAAAACATACACTCAACGGTAAAAAAAAAAAAAAAAGCAATTACACTAATTATAGATAATTTAAGATTTAATATAATATATGCAATTCAGTTACATGTAAATTTAATTTTTAAGAGTCATGTATGTTATATTAATTTATATCTATCAATAGACAATAGCATTTCTATTAATTATAAAAAATAAGATGATATATTTCAAATATATTATTCTTGCAACCACTTTTTCAATTTTCAATGACTATCACTAATTGAACTCATTTGAACCAAATTGTCAGTGAGTACCCTAGATGCACAATTGAATGCATAAGTAATAGTTGCACTTTTTGACAGCATAACAAAATCTTAGGAAAGAAACAAGCATCAAGTAGCAATTGATACAAAAGAATAGCCTCAAGCATATGCAATTCTCTATTTATATAAATTATTGCACATTAATAATTTCGTTCAATACATTTTGCGCATTTAAATAATTATTATTATAACAAATCGTAAGCTTATAAAAAAATAAGTTATCAATTAATATATCATGAGTAGTGAATTATAATTTTCAATAGATTGATATTTTAAAAAATGACAAAAAAAAAAACAAATACAGAAGCTCTGTGTATTGGTTCATGTTAATCCAAAAATACAAAATATATGATGTAATGGAGGTATTTTATAAATAACAATCTGTAACTTATTAAGTCAAATTTTGGAAAAGTTCTTTGAAAATTACATTCTTTGTAGTTTTGGATAAGCGTATTTCACTATCACATATTAATATTTTAACACATTTTTGCTTTGAATTCTTGAAATGGCTACATATAGTTGATCATAGCTAAAGATATCTTTCGATAGATATAATTCCATGTGAACAAAAGGTTAACACTGACTTTTGTTTATTGTCATAGCAAATGAGATTGATAGCAAAAATTGCATTCTTTAAAATTTGGAAGTCGATCATGGATCTGATGGTGTCAGACAAATCTTAGGAATAAAGACTTGTGACCAATCTTGCTACCAGAGAGAATAATAGCCTCAAATAACACACCTAACCTCATTTTGTTACTACAAATCATACTTTGTTGTTCAAGTTAGAAGACTGATATATGTTCCTCACTAATATGGGTGAGCAAAACTTGAAGGCCTGAAGGCAATTGTGTGGCTCGACCTATAGACGTGATAATTGATAGTTCTAGATTCGCATTTGGTCACCATGGGGCTTCAAGTGTGGAAGTCTTTCATATTTCTATCGAATTTGGGTATATAATTTTGAACTTGTAGAGACCATAGACCAACTGCCTACTACTTATTAAGTATTTTTCACATTTTCCTCTAAAGCAACATTGTCTCTTTGGCATTAAAGTATTTTTAGCCCCTTTTGAAACTCTAAAAGGCAAACCCAACAAAAATAAACTAGGCAACCACTATTGATTTTCTTTGATATTTCATTTTTGATTTTCTTCCTTCTTATTCTCAACATTCTAAGTCTTGATTCTTCATGGATCTAAGCATAAATTGCAACATTTAAACTTATTATCTCTTTTTCCCTATATCCTATCTCTTCTTCTTGTAAGATCCAAGCCTTGAAGTTCTAAGATTCTGTTGATGGTCGATTTTGCTAATCGATCAACTGAGAGTTCTGGAGCCTAAATTGCTGTAAAAGAGTATGAAAATATAGGAAAATAGTAAAAGTAAGGAGAAAGAAGAATAAAGCGAACACTAAAGGTTTTTAAAGTAGTTCGATTAAAGTCAGTATGACTTCTACATCCACGGTGGTTTCTATTAGCTTTCATGTAGTGGTTTCTCTATTTGAGCAGAGTGTGTAAGCTCTCTCACTATTCTGATAGAATTTCTGCATGTATTTTTCATTATCTATGTTACAATAATCTCCCCCTTTTTATAAAAGTAGGGAAGGTTACAAGCGTAATTTGATAAATTGTAAAACTATCATTACCATCGCTACGGGCAATAAATGCTTGACGGACAATAAATGCTAGGCAAATCATTATTGGAGGCTGATGTGCCGATTCCGAGGGCTAACTGTTGGGAGGATGTGCCTCTGACTGATGACTAGACTTGGATGTTCTGTACCTCTCCCCTGGGCAGCTCGTTTCACAACTTTCCTACAACTCGGGCCTTCTTTGGTTGGGCTTATCTTCTGCTGGGCCTTCTACCAGCCCGTTTTGCCTTGCTCTAGAATTACTTATAACAGATTCCAAGTTGTCCTCCATGGTCACACAAGTGTAAAGTTAAGAGTTTGGGGTTTTATCTATTTAAGCTATTGAAAAGTTCAAAGTCATCCACTCATTGTCCACTTATCCTTTGTGAAGTAATGGTATCGTTTCTCTTTGATATGTAGTTTTAATTTTTGTTTATCGTATGTACTTTTATTTCTCAATTTGAAACCATGAGTATGAGGTTGTGATTGGTTTTCATTATGACTCTTATTGTTACATGTAAGATGGTTTTTTTTTTCTTTTAATAGATAGAGAAATTGAAGATGATGAAGGTTGCAAGTAATTAGTCGCGATATAAATCTAATTGAACTTGTGTCAACTATTTGAGCCTAAATGCAACCTGAAAAATTTGGATTCCTACCATGCATGGTTGATGACTGGTATTGATTTTCCAACCTGATGATGATTTGAACGATTAGAGTTTTCACTCAAACTCAAACAATCTTATCCAATGCTCGACCTTGCTCACTAAATCATTAGCCCTCCAACATCTATCTTAAGGCTATGATTTGGTAAGTCAAAACATTTCATATTAATCAATGCCTCTGGAGTATTAAGATCATGTGAGCTATCAACACTTGCATCTATCTTATATATGCTATCAAAGCTTAAGTAAATTATTTCCTTAGTAGGAACTAAAGAAAAAATGTATTCATTAGAATGTTCCATAATACCATTGGTTGAAGTAAGAATGACCTTCTCTTCTAAGTAAGTTGCGTTTGAAAGTTTATCTAATATTGAAGGATGCGTATTATTTACTATGGCTACTAGTGGATCTTTTATATCTTTAATAAGAAACTCATTAGAGATGTTTACAATTCCTTTATCATCATTTGACTCTTTAGCTATATTGTCTCCAATAGATAAAATTTAAATAAAAAATTCTTTTAGCTCTTCCACATCAGATAAAGTTAATCCAATATAAAGCCTCATATTTTTAGACAATCAGAGAACCTTACCAAAGTCCTATAGATATGATGAGATTATCATAAAGAATACAATATCTTCTTTATTACCTTTAGGAATGACAAGTAAAATTTGACAAAAATCCCCTCTAAGACTAACTACTTTCCCACCAAATGGTTTGTTCATACTGTTAGCATTTGAACTTTTAGACTTTTTTTGATACATTGGTGGCAAAAAGGTTTGAACCTAAGATTTTTAACAAACTATCCAAACCTTTCACCACTAGACCACAACTAGTAACTTAGAAAAGTGTTTATAAATCATTAATGCTTCATCCCATATGATCAATTAACATTTTATTATTAGCATAGCAAAAAGGCTTGTTTAATGTTATAACTTGAGTCCTCACTGATTGATGTTCAATGAGATATCAAAATTTAGAATGACCAATTCTTCCTCTTAAAATAAGAAAAGATAAGCAATCTCACCAGATACAGTGGTCAATACTATCTCTCATTTTAAACTCAAGACAAAAAATATTGTTCTTTACAAGTAAATTTTCCTTGTTCCCTCATAACCATAAATAAAGAATATGACTTCTTCATTCCTACATACAACAACAATAATAGTCTTGTAAACTTTTTTTTACTTAAGTATTACACAAAAAAGCATATGACTAATAGGCTAACTAATTTTATCATAACATATTCAGCTATAATGAGTCTTTTAGAACTTTCTAACAAATCATTGTCATTTGTAAGAAGCATTAGAAGGTAACTACACAAAATCATGTCATTTCTTTGCAAATTTCTTAACAGGTGCATGGCTTTTTAATTCATCGTTAGTAAGTTGCAAACCTAAATAATTAATAGAAATTATTATATTAGTAACATATATAGATATAAATACATTATAAAAAAAATCATGTATTCAAATAATATTGAAATTAGGTATGCTTAAATGAAGGAAAATGATTAGACCAAAAAAGAATGAAATTTTTTGTTTAAATTAATCTTATAAAATACATTTACCAATTATTGATTGACTTATTAATTGTATCATTTTAATTATTTTTAAATAAAAATAAAATGTTAGTACTAATTTTTCTATTTGACTCAAAAAAATTTATAATCTCTTTTCTTTTTTTATTTTTTAAATATTATTTTGAATTTAAAATAAAATTTTATTACTATTGTGGGTAATTTTGAAATCACATAAATGGGCTGATAAAAGCCCAATAGATAAGTCTGACTGATAATGACCTAGTTCATCTAAGATTGAGGTCGCTAAAGTAAGGCATCAAGTTGCCAAATGTGAACTCAGATCGCTGGTTAACAAAGGTCAAAGCAACAATCTCAAGTTGTTGTGGACGAGGCCTAGCCTGTAGCTCGCAGCACGCTTCCCTAACCATTAGGTCATTAAGGACAACAATTGGAATTAATTATGAAAATCTGTTTCCAAATATTGTATGTTATAGAAGTGTAGTCAATTTATATTCTTTTCTCTTACACTCAAATTATAACGCCCCAGCTACTATAAATAGCGGTTGAAATCATTGTACAGCAGAAAAAAAAGAATGAACATATACTGTTACTCTGCCAAAATATATAAAGAAATAAAACAACTATAGATGTAAGCATCGTATTAGGCCGAACCACGTTAAAAACTTCTTGTGTCATCTTGTTCTTCCTCTCTCTCTATCTTGTGATTTTACTCTCTCAATTTGTAGTTTGGGGCTTTGAACTTTAGTTGACTAAATTCACATGTAAACATTTTGGCACTAGAAGGAGGGCCCTAAACTGCATTCTCCTTAATTTTTTATCCAATTGCAATGGCTAGAAAAAGAACTGCTAGGAGTTCAAATGCTGTAGTTGACTAGCTTGAGGGTCAAGTGGAATAGTAATGGGATGTATTACCAATTGGAGGCCCAGTTCTTCTTACGGTAGGCACTTTCGCCATCCCTACCATAGTTGCTACCGCTAGCATGCCCCTGTTGGCCCCTTGCCATCTACTGCTATTGTTCCTAGGATTAATAGAGTGCAAGCATGGCATCAATGTTAAGAAGCACTTGAGAATATGGTGAAAGAGTTGGCTGAGACATTTAAGGCGTTGACTCAGGCATAAGCCCAGGATGCACAAAAGTAGGTTGAGGTCACTACACACAGAGAAATACTCTAGCAACCACGGGAAGGAGAGAGGCTAATCAGAGAAGTATTTCAGTGTGCTCATTCAGTTTGCTTTTCCAACTTATGGTTAAGATCAGAAGTCTACTAAGCTTGAGAGGATGATGATTGAGATAATTAGCAAGTGGGGGTTCACATCGAGTTAGAGGCTCTAGCAGGACCAACCAGGGATAGATTTCAAATCAATACTTGTTGGGTCACGGGCACAGAAGAAGGCATAGAACCTCAGATTACCACTCTTATGACTAGGGAAGTGTAAGAAGCTAACAATCTTCCAGCCTTTAATTTGAGGCACAAGACCAGATGGTAGACGACCTACTTCAGAGGGTACAACAATTAGCAGAATGCCTTTGGGCTCAAAACTATCAAGATCATTATGAGGGGAGGACGCCATTCACCAAGGAGATCGAGATAGAACCTCTCCCTCACAGATTCAAGATTCCCATTATCCTGTAATACAATAGGAATAGTGACTCATATGACCACCTAACTGCATTCAATGTATAAATAGATCTTTAGACGACCAATCCTTTGGTCAAGTGCCATGTTTTCCTAACCACTCTAGGAGACATACCTTGAACATGGCTCAAGAGTCTCCCAGCTAACAGCATTGATAGTTAGGAAGAGTGTTAGAGGTGATTCATCAACCAGTATAAAGCACTGAGAAGTTAACTCGCACCATCCTGCCACCTTACAATGGTATTTCAACGATAAAATGAATCATTGAAAGACTACATACTAGGTTCAAACATGAGGTTAATAACATGGAGAATCCCTCAGATGAGAGTATCTTAACAGTGATCTCAATAAGATTCCGTAAGGATGGAAAGTTGCATGAGAGCATATACAAGTCTCCAGTCAAGGACATGGGTGAGTTTTATAAGTGAGCTGCCAAAGAGATCAGGTGGGCGGAGACCTTTGGCCTTAAAAAGTCCAATCCAAAGGACGAGATGAGTAGCTCTAACCAGAATGAAAAGAGAAGTAATAGCAGGAATGATAAGGAGAGTCAGAAAGATGGCTCTAATAATCAAGCTACAAAGAAGACCAAGGATGAGTGACCTCGACGTCAAGGTCGCCATGACAGTTATAGTGTCCTATCAGACACTCAGGATAGGATATTTGTGATGAATAAGAATAGGGAGGACTTCAGGAAGCCCAATCCCATAAAGACTCCTAATAGGTTTAGGAACAAAAATAAGTTTTGTGCCTACCACAATGAAGTTGGGTATGATACTTCGGATTACTGGTTGCTCAAAAATGCAATTGAGGATCTAATCAAGAGAGGTAGCTTGAGAGACTATATGGTGCATCCTACAAGACAACGACTTCAGCAACCCTAGCAACTAGTACAATAACAACCCCAGTGGGCTCTTAATTAAGAGTAAGCATCTGTAGTGAGAACCATATTCATGATTCTATAATGTTATTTAGATATTCATAAAAGCACCCAAATTTATCCTTAAATTTTTATGTCTATGTTTACTAGGTGTTGAATAAATTTTCAACAAAGTATTATACAGGAAGGTCCAAGTCAGACTATAAAATTGGTGATCTCATACTGTGCCTTATTTTTTGTGATGCTTGCATGCTAGATCTGAACTAGGAGGGCCCATACATCATCAAAGAAGACTTGGGAAATAGAGCTTATCACTTAACAAATATGAATGGAGCTGAAGTTCTGCAAGCTTGGAATGCTAAACATTTGCACCCATATTTTCAAGCTCGCCCTTTTAATCCTTATTATACAGGAAGTGAGCTATTCTAAAGGTTAAAAGAGCCATGGTTTACTAGCTGGGGCCCATTCAAGTTGACCTGAGAGTCGTCAATTGTGTCTTACTGAGCATTCATCTTGGTTTTAACCCAAACAAAGTCATGGTTTGCTAACTGAGGCACATTCATGTTAACCTTTGTATTATCATTTGTGACCTACTGGGCATTCAACTTAGCTAATATTTACAAAGTTATGGTTTGCTAGTTGAGGCACATTCTTGTTAACCTTTGTGTTATCATTAGCAACATACTGGGCATTCAACTTAGCTAATATTTACAAAGTCATGATTTGCTAGTTGAGGCACATTCATGTTAACCTACGTGTTATCATTTGTGACTTACTGGGTATTCAACTTGACTAATTTTTTAAGTTATAGTTTGCTAGCTGAGGCACATTTATATTAACCTAAGTGTAATCATTTGTGATCTACTGGGCATTCAACTTAACTAGTATTTACAAAGTTATGGTTTGCTAGCTGAGACGCATTCATGTTAACCTATGTGTTATCATTTGTAACCTACTGAGCATTTAACTTGACTAATTTATTAAGTCATGGTTTGCTAGCTGAGGCATATTCATGTTAACCTATGTGTTATCATTTGCGACCTATTAGGCATTCAACTTGACTAATTTATTAAGTCATGATTTGCTAGCTAAGGTGCATTCATGTTAACCTCTATGTTATCGTTTGTGACCTACTGGGTATTCAACTTGACTAATATTTACAAAGTCATGGTTCGCTAGCTAAGGCGTATTCATGTTAACCTGTGTTATCATTTATGACCTACATGGCATTCAACTTAGCTAATATTTACAAAGTCATGGTTTGCTAGCTGAGGCACATTCATGTCAATCTATGTATCGTTTGTGACCTATTAGGCATTGAACTTGTCTAATTTATTAAGTCATGGTTTGCTAGTTAAGGCGCATTCATGTTAACCTATGTGTTATTTTTTATGACCTACTAGGCATTCAACTTGACTAATTTATTAAGTCATGGTTTGCTAGCTGAGGTGCATTTATATTAACCTAAGTGTTATCGTTTACGACCTACTGGGCATTCAACTTGACTAATTTATTAAGTCATGGTTTGCTAGTTAAGGTGCATTCATATTAACCTAAGTGTTATCATTTGTGACTTACTGGGCATTCAACTTAACTAATTTATTAAGTCAAGGTTTACTAGCTGAGGCGCATTTATGTTAACCTTTGTGTTATCATTTGCAACCTACTAGGCATTCAACTTGGCTAATATTTACAAAGTCATGATTTGCTAGTCGAGGCACATTGATGTTAACCTATATGTTATCGTTTGTGACCTACTGGCCATTTAACTTGACTAATTTATTAAGTCATGGTTTGCTAGCTGAGGCATATTCATGTTAACCTATGTGTTATCATTTGTGACCTATTGGGCATTCAACTTGACTAATATTTATTAAGCCATGGTTTGCTAGCT